>CM029547.1:2913822-2968822 GCA_017141385.1 Sogatella furcifera | reverse complement strand
GTATATCAGTTTTTTCCGTTCAGTAATAACCCATTTCATCAAATCGTAATTAATTCATTTGGGTTTCGCACATGAATTGAATGGTGACACAATTTTGTGTGTTAGCCGATACTTTCATAATAATGGTTAAAAATAGTTAACACTTGAATGCTTCAATTTTTATATACATTAAGCATGTATTTATGTACTCAAGAATATTTGATTGATATTGATATAGATATTTGATATTTCTTTGATACAAACTGCCTTAGGATTGGACTAGCGTGGGCAACCATCAATGCCTAGTGGATCTTAATCCCAAAGCAAATTTAAATCAGGGTATAATATTATTACAATTCTCTCTAAATGATAATATAATTGGGTAATTGAGTTCGAAGATATCCATGAATGTTCATAAGGAACCTACGATGTAATTATTTTCATGTATTGAAATTTTGCAAACTAACAGTATGTACTTCAAAAACATTAGGCTACATTACATTACATTAGGCTATTACATAATGTGATGATGAATATATTATTTTCTTCGTTTTACAAGATCGTACCATAGTAATTAGTATAGTACTAGCAGGTCGCTTCGCTCGCCTTCTCCGCTAGCAGCTCCGCCCCTGGACCCCCGACAGTATAGGCAATGTAAGTGAGTCAAACAGACTCGCTTCCCTCGCCTACAAAACCTCTGTCAGTGTCAGCTGAAACAAACAGCCTCGCTTCGCTCGCCTGCAAACTCCGTTCAGAAGGGATTCGAAATTTATTGAGCACAGTATTTCTACCCCTAATATGGACCTGTTTACCTAATTTCAACATTTTTTGCCAATTTGTTCTAGAAAAATCTAAGAAAAACTCCGAAAATTCCAAAAAATAGTAAAACGCTAATATTGAGCGTAACCTTGGGAAGTATATCGGACATAGTTTGAAACTTGATTCAATATCTTCCAAATTAGTTCATCTATAATCTCGCCGAACCATTGAATTTACACTAAGGATTGGTCGTATCAAGGCGGAAGATATGCAACCCGCAATACATCTACAATTTTGAAAACCTGATTACTGGCGTAATCTTGAACGGATTGCAAAAATATTTCAACACAACATTTCTAGACCTTATCTGAACCTGCCCACCAAATATCAACATTTTCTACCGATTGGTTCTCGAAAAATGAGGAAAAGGCCGAAAAACTTTAGAAATACTAAAATATTTGGCGTATCCTTGAAAAGTTTTTAAAATCCGTACTTAGCGCGCGTCTAAACGTCCAACTGAACATGCCTGCCACATTTGAACGCATACGGATCAGTGGAATAGTTCTGGTGATGAATGAATGAATGAATCAGTCAGTCAGTGCCATTTCGCTTTTATAGATATAAATTCTGCTATTCTCAATCCATGATTCAGATTTGAAATCATTGTGGGTTACATGAACATCTGCAATTCGACTCCGTGGTTGCTGCATGCTGCCACTTGTCATGTTTACCTAGCCAACAATTCTCAAGAGAGCTAATTAGTAGTTGCGGTTCATCCTCCATGCACGTATAGTCTGTCCAAGTAGAGAAGACCCACTGGCAAGATGGGAAAATGACTCCAGCTCGGTCAATATTGATTCAAAAATTATTGATCTGGTCTCAGTTGTAGGAAATATTCTGATCTACGACTTGTACCAAATCAATAATGTTTAAACCAATATTAACCGAGTTGAAGTCTTTTTCTCATCTTGCTAGAGGATCTTCTTCGCGTGGACCGACTATACACCCTATTTCAGAACATCACTCTCGTGTATAGTCTGTCCAAGCAAAGAAGAACCTCTGGCAAGATGAGAAAATGACTCTAGCTCGGCCAATATTCATTCAAAAGTTATTGATCTGGTCTGAATTGTAGGAGACTTTCTGATCTACAATTTGAGACCAAATTTATAATTTTCGAACCAATATTGACCGAGCTGGAGGCATTTTCTCATCTTGCCAGAAGGTATTCTTTGCTTGGGCAGACTCTAGTCCCTAGTCTAGAAGGACTCATCATCATGACAAAACCTATTATAGAAGTTCACATTTGGCTAATTAATTATAGATCTGCCTTTGTTATTAAAATGCAGAAACTCCTCGGCCTTGAACTTGTGATTATTTGTTATTGAGCAAAGTTGGAATCACCATTCCATTCACACATTTTTACCCTAATTTTGAAACTTCTACCTGTCTGACCAACATAGGTTGCATTAAAATCTCCACATTCAAGTTTATAGGCCCACTTCTGTCCCATAGACCACTGGCGGCTCCTACCCACGAAACAGGAGAAGTGCTGTACTGTAAAAGATACGGGCACTTCACCTGTTTCGCGGATACGAGCCGCCAGTGCGCATGGACTACATAAATCTTGTCTTAAAAACTAAATAGACTTTTCAAAATCGGTTTAGTATTGAAAACTATTCTTTCTCAATTTTCTAATAATCGTATCAGGAATAAAGCCCGAAACAAACAAATTCTCGATTTTCAATAAATCTGCTGTTTGATAATATTTTGTCTCTCATTCAACCTGTGTAAGAGACTATTTTCAATTTTGTTTCTATTGAATTAATTTCGAAAATTAGGGAAAAATTTAATAATTATTCACCTGTAATTCTACATCAGAATTTTTTTAAATTTGATAAAGTATGGTGTCTGGCGAGAAAACATAGTAATGATCTCAGTAGAACCATAGACTATGTACTATTACATTGTCTATTATTTACATTTATTATTAAATTTATGTCTATTATTTACATTTATTATTAAATTTATGTCTATTATTTACATTTATTATTAAATTTATGTCTATTATTTACGTACTATTACTTTATACATTGTCTCTGGTAGAAACTTATGGAATGCTTCACTCCAATGGCCTCCAATGGTGAGTAGCCTATTGTAAACAATAAGCCAATGGATTAGACAATAAATCAGTGGATCATCAATATTGGTGTTTTATCCTATCATGGATTTCCAAAGCATCAATCAAAATTCTACCAATACTATAAAATTAATAGAGAAGAGAAATCTATTTTTTGAAATAAGTATCACTGGGATTGTGTAATATAAATTTCAAGGTCTAGTATGTATAGTCCGACCAAGCAAAGAAGAGCCTCTGGCAAGATGAGAAAGTGACTCTAGCTTGGTCAATATTGGTTAAAAAATTATTGATCAGGTCTCATATTGTAGATCAGAATGTTTCCTACATGAGAAATCAAATCAATAATTTTTTTACCAATATTGACCGAGCTGTAGTCATTTTCTCATCTTGCCAGAGGCTCTTATTTGCTTGGTCAGACTATACCTGCATTTTCCTTATTTTATAAGATTTCTCGACTAATATGAAATAGGCACCGCATAACATAGGCTAATCGAAAACAGATCGCAAATTCATAATTTGTGGGTTGAAACCACCTACACATTTATAGCTACCAGGGGTAAAATATTGCACATGTTTTTGAGACGAAACACCCTCGGGGCTTTCATAGGTTGGACGAGTGGGGGGGGGGGTTTGGGTAAGTTGGGATTGGGGGATAGTGGAGTTAGGGGTAGTCTGGGGCACACCACCATGAGTAGAAAAAGGGGCAGATGTTAGCCGAGGGTGGTTGTGGGGCAGCTTCAACCCCAAATTAAACCCATCCACCTGTGGATAATAGTTGATAATAATCAAATCACTACTACCGTCATCTGAAATTAATTACTAGAAAAAATAGGCACACGTGTACACAATCGGAAATCTTTTTCCAAAGTCACACTTTGGTTATGATTACTCACCATGATATGTGGTTATTTTTAGTTATGAGTTTCCGCCCACAAACCGCTTACCTGTTTTCTGTTTTACCATTTGATCTACTATACCTTCCGGTCACTTGCGACTTCTGCCCACGAAATAGGTGAAGTGCACGTATCTTTAACTGTACAGCACTTCACCTATTTCGTGGGCACGAGCCGCCAGTGTACCTGGCATGTTTTAGAAAGACTGCATACTCAGTATACAGTCTCTTTAGTATGGTTCATCGCCTTCTGTAGCCTACACAAAAATCTGAAGTTCGATTCAATTAATTTGAAGGCAGTTGTCCACATGAACAGGTTTCGTTTTTGGAACAATAATTATGGAAAGTGACAGAAAAGTTTGAGAGTGATTAGTTTTGATTGAATTTTAGTTTTGAAACCTTGATTTCAAAAGTGAAAAATTAAGTTTGAGAGTGACTAGTTTTGTAATCGAAACATTATTGAGAGTTTGATTCATCTTTGAAACTGTCAACGAGTGTAACACAAATCACCCATTTTCAGTTTATTATAAATGTCTATGATCATTACATAGTCTATATAATGATCTATCAAAATAGTCTATAATATGATCATTAAATGTCTAAATAATCATAAATAGTCTATGATCATTTATAAGTCAATGATAAAACGTAGCAAGTTTATATGCCAAGTTATTAAGCCTTGTCACAAATACATTTCTGATGAAATTTGATTAATATTATTCAGAGTCCTATAAAGTGTTTGACTCAACCAAGGAAATATTCTCGAGATGGCGATCGATCTTATGAGATCCCCAATTCCCGAATACAGTAAATTTGACACAAAACCTGTGCTTCGAAAACCAATAGATTTAATTACAGGAAAATTACGTAATTGTAATGATGTAAGATTTGTTTGATGGTTCCGTGAAATGATGAAATTTTGAAAAGTCGGTTTATACATGAGGATTTTTGTACAACAAGCATAAGACTTGAATGTTTTGCAGACAAAATATAATAGTAGTAATCTCTATATGTAAAAGCGAAATGGCACTGACTGATTCATTCATTCATTCATCACCAGAACTAAAAATCCACTGAACCGAATGCGTTCAAATTTGGCAGGCATGTTCAGTTGGACGTTTAGACGCGCGCTAAGAACGGATTTTAAAGACTTTTCAAGGATACGCTAAATATTTTAGTTTTTCAACGTTGTCTTCATTTTTTCGAGAACCAATCGGTAGAAAATGTTGATATTTGGTGGGCAGGTTCAGCTAAGGTCTAGAAATGTTGTGTTGAAATATTTTTGCAATCCGTTCAAGATTACGCCAGTAATCAGGTTTTCAAAATTGTAAATGTGTTGCGGGTTGCATATCTTCCGCCTTGATACGACCAATCCTAACTGTAAATTCAATGGTTCAGCGAGATTTTAGATGAACTAATTTGTAAGATCAAGTTTGAATCATTGAATCAAGTTTCAAACTATATATACTTCCGACATACTTCCCAAGGTTACGCTTAATATTAGCGTTTTACTACTTTTTGGAATTTTCGGAGTTTTTCTTAGATTTTTCTAGAACAAATTGGCAGAAAATGTTGAAATTAGGTGAACAGGTCCAGATCAGGTGTAGAAATGCTGAAATAAATTTCGAATCCCTTCTGAACGGAATTTGCAGGCGAGCGAAGCGAGCCTGTTTGTCTCAGCTGTCACTGACAGAGGTTTTGCAGGCGAGCGAAGCGAGCCTGTTTGACTCACTTACACTACCTATACTGTCGGGGGTCCAGGGGTAAGGCTTCGGAGAAGGCGAGCGAAGCGAGCCTGCCGGCTAGTATTATATTAAATGGTATAGGCTACCCATAATGGAAAATACAAGTTTGAATTAAAAATGAAATCCACACTTTTGAAACTCAAGTACACTAAAAATAGATCATGAACATTACAAAATCATTCAACAGATTAGTGATTTCAGTGGTAAACCAAATAAAAAGTTAAAAATACTGCATAAGTTAAAAATAAGTTTAAGTATAAATACTGCTGCTCTGTCCGTTAAGTTTTAGTTTACCAGAGATTGATAATGGTGCAACAACCGAAACCGGTATCTCGATTTTCCAATAAATTAGTGGTTTGACAACATCTTGTCTTTTCATTTATTATGGATAACTACCACAATTCCAATTTCACAACTACTCAAAGAGTTAAATAAAAAGTTATACCGATATATCTATGTATGAACACTGTATAAACCTCCACTCTCAAGGCACTGGCGGCTCGTACGCACGAAACAGGTGAAGTGCCCGTATCTTTCACTGTACAACACTTCACCTGTTTCGTGGGCACGAGCCGCCAGTGTCTCAAGGCCCAAGTTGAGTTCACAAACTTTATTCAATAAACTACAAATAGATCACATTCACAAACAAGTTTGTAACTCTAGACGGAAACCAGCAATGACTTGAAGGGACAGTTAGAGGGATGCAACAGATTCCAGTTCCAGCCTCCAGTAAGTCCTCCAACTGGAGTGCTTATCTAGGCGGCTAATGGAGAGCAAACGATTTCACCCTTCTCCAGAATGGAGTACACACTCCAGAGAGAAGCACGGCTGGAGAGCAAGCACTCCAAAGGCTTCAAAGCAAATCAGAGTACTCCAGCCTATCATCAAACCAAACTCTCTATTCATATTCTCTATTCTCTCTATTCATATCTCTCTTATCTACTTTCTCTCTTCCTCACTATCTCTCATGGTATCTCTTTTTTTCTCTCTCCCACACACTCTATGAACACCCCTTCGTCTTTGAACATCCCTCCCCAAAAATGGACATTTATATGTCTAAACTACGCCATTTTATGTAGATACAGCATGAATATATTATTGTAAGCTTATTGAATCCTACATCTGTCTCATTTTGCAAGTTTTTATAGTTTATAATATTAGCCTAACTATAATCTAATCAGTGTAATTTTCATTTATTTTTCTTCTTATAGCATAGGATTTGAATTAATGTAATCAACATGAATAAAGTGATCGAAAATCTGAATCTGAAAATCTATCTCTTCTTTTCCTCCTTCTTCTCCTCCTTTCTTCTCTTCCTCTTCTCTTCTCTTCTTTCTTCCTCTTCTTCTTTCTTCTCTTCCTTCTCTTCTTCTTCTTCTTCTTCTTCTTCTTCTTCTTCTTCTTCTTCTTCTTCTTCTTCTTCTTCTTCTTCTTCTTCTTCTTCTTCTTCTTCTTCTTCTTCTTCTTCTCTTTCTTCTTCTTCTTCTTCTTCTTCTTCTTCTTCTTCTTCTTCTTTCTTCTTCTTCTTCTTCTTCTTCTTCTTCTTCTTCTTCTTCTTCTTCTTCTTCTTCTTCTTCTTCTTCTTCTTCTTCTTCTTCTTCTTCTTCTTCTTCTTCTTCTTCTTCTTCTTCTTCTTCTTCTTCTTCTTCTTCTTCTTCTTCTTCTTCTTCTTCTTCTTCTTCTTCTTCTTCTTCTTCTTCTTCTTCTTCTTCTTCTTCTTCTTCTTCTTCTTCTTCTTCTTCTTCTTCTTCTTCTTCTTCTTCTTCTTCTTCTTCTTCTTCTTCTTCTTCTTCTTCTTCTTCTTCTTCTTCTTCTTCTTCTTCTTCTTCTTCTTCTTCTCACTTCGTTCATCTCTCTTAACTTTGATCATCTCTCAGCTCTAATCTCTCATTCTTTTTCAAGCTTCCTTGTCTCTCACTCTATATTACCAGTTCTTTTCCACTCTTTCTTGTTCTCTCTTACTTCCTTCTTCTCACTCTTTCTTCCTTCTCATCATTCAACTTTCAATCATTTATTCTTTCCAAAGTTTCAATGTGTCTAACTCTATAATTTCTGTTTCTCTTTCATCCTTTCTTATACAAACTCTCTTTTCCTTTGTTCTCCTGTCTATCACTCTCTCTCACTCCCTCACTCTCTCTCTGGTTTAAGGCCAAGTGTTAATGGAAAGGACATCTTTGTTGTCCTTTCCCAAGAATGGACATCTTTATGTCCAAACTTCGCCTTTTCATCTAGACAATTATTCAATCGTAATTTAAAAGATTGCCAATTAAATATATTTTAATAAAATTTCTATAATTTCGCGTTCATGTGTATCCGTGTTTGATGAATAATGTTACTTTGTTTTCAGCTCGTGACGTTTATATAAACGTAATAGCTACTGTATATTCATTTCTGTATAATAGAAGTACACTTACTCCTTTATGTTATTACGTATTACATTTGAGCAATCTAGAATTGAAGCGTTTATGTATTTTTATTGTCTATATGAATAAAGAAAACTAATCCAATCTAATCTCTCTCACTCTCTCTCTTTTTCGCTTTATTTTTCTCTCTCAATCTCTCACTCGCTCCATTACAGTTTCTTTTTCTTTTGAAATGATAGGCAATATTGCTCTGTACAGCACAACAGGGGTGCAGATGATATTGATCTATACTGGTAGTTAGTAAACAATCTTTTGAATCTTTTTGCATACTAATATTTATAAATCTTCGAGAGTTGGCTCTTGTGGAATCATTGAGGTTGAAAGATTGGTATCATTTGGATGATTAAGCATTAATGATTTTGTAGACCTAATAATAATAGGCATACTGGTTCGCCACCATATTGTAATCTTTTGCATATCATTCCTAAGATTCTTATTTACAGACTAACATCAAGAGCCAGCTTTGAAAAAAAATGTTGGCTATTGATATATATATCAATTGATATATATTTCAAAGCTGGCTCTCGAGGAATCATACAAAAGGAAAGATTGGTACAGTTGATTGAGAATGGGATTCTCCTTGCATGTTGATAAAAGACTACTAAAATCAATACAAAATAGCTCTCTTTTATGTACTCGTTTGGAAACACTATGCTGGTTTTATCAAGATATTGGGATCAATTTTTACTTAAATGTAATTACTATTATGGTCGTCTGATTTAAAATGTGAATACTGTTAAGTGCAACAAAGATGTAGAATAGTATGATAAAGAAATTTTTTGTATTATTTGTGAATATTAAACATGCTAAAAATACAGTATATTAAAAGTCCCTGAATGATCTGATTTAGTTGTTTAATAAACTGATTTGGCATGGAATCTTAAAACCATTACCATTATGGAAGATAATTGAGAATTTTTTCACAATTCTACTCGAAATAAAATTGAACAAAGTGGAATTCAAATAAATTGGAGAGAAATATTGCTACAATGTCTCAAATTTATTTCATTATGGGAAGGTTCCACAACGCACAACCTCAATATTCTCTCTACAAATGTTACTAAACCATTATATTGGTTATTCATACATTCATTTACAGAAAATAATAAACTTATTGGCTTAAAACACAGACCAACCGCCAAAACGTCTTTATACCAAATTTTGATAAATAATGAGTTCGAAACTAGGTTATCTTCTTTTGTTTCGTTTTCACAAGAATTTATAGTCGAGGAGAAATACCGTAGTTTTTACCGTAATATCATTGGACTTTATTATTTAGCGTATGGTTTTCAGTAGTGTGGAGACCCAATGGTTGTTCCACTTCGCCAGCATATAAACTAATAATTTTCACTAGATGTAAAACCATGTAAGTTATAGTTCTTTCAATCATTTATAATTACAGATTTTTTAAAATCAAAACATAATAATAAATAACAAAACCGAAACACTTCACAAAATCACTGGTTATGGTTCTAAGTTGAGAATAGGCTACGAGCGAAGTTTGTGTTTAGGACATTTTACATTATTGACTACCCATTGTATCCTGTAATCATAATCATAATCATAATCATAATCATAATCATAATCATAATCATAATCATAATCATAATCATAATCATAATCATAATCATAATCATAATCATAATCATAGTCATAATCATAATCATAATCATAATCATAATCATAATCATAATCATAATCATGTAATCGCCTATTTCTAATCCCTTTATGGAGCGGTCAAGTGAAAGACAGCCAGTAACCAACCGATATGTCACTCATTCTTTGATCAAAACAAACTGAACAGATGAGTTTTGTCCAACCTATATCAAGGTATAATCTGTACAAGCAAAGAAGACGCTCTGGCAAGATGGGAAAATGACTCCAGCTCGGTCGATATTTGTTCAAAAGTTATCAATATGATCTCAAACTGTAGGAAACAATTTGATCTACTATATTTAATCACATTTATAATTCTTGGACAAATATTGGCCAAGCTGGAGTCATTTTCACATCTTGCCAGAGGTCTTCTTTGCTTGGACAGACTATACTAACTCTAAAGATTCAAACTGCCCTGCTCATCGATTTATTTATGGCTTTCAGCATTGGTAAATAGATTTATACAGTAGCCTATAGTATAATACGGTAATACAGTGGAACAGTATTAGTATAGGGAATGATTGATTATTAATTGTAAAGACAAGATATAATTCTGTAATTGTGCATTGTATTGTGATATGTTAACAAATACAATAGGTTAGTCAAGATTCGGTATGTAATAAATTAATCAATAATTTTTGAGTAGTTGTGTAAGGTGATATTGTGGTAGTTATCCATATTGAATGAAAAGACAGGACGTTGTCAAACCACTGATTTATTAAAAAATCAAGATACCGGTTTCGGTTGTTACACCATTATCAATCTCTGGTAAACTGTTTACCAGATAATGGTGTAACACCATTGATTATCCATTGATGGTTGATAAATCAGTGGTTTGACAACGTCTTGTCTTTTCATTTAATATGGATAACTACCACAATATCACCTTACACAACTACTCAAAAAATTATTGATTAATTTATTACATACCGAATCTTGACTAACCTATTGCATTTGTTAACATATCACAATACAATGCACAATTACAGAATTATAAAATGATTATAACTACACAAATAACCTACATATTAAACCTTCATCATCATCATTCATCATCACTCATTCATCCTTTGCTTAAAATACTTGGAAACCAAGTCGCAATTGTAAAGAAAGAATAAAGAAATAGTGATAAAAAATAAATAATAACAAAGATACGTTTGAAACAAATAAATAATTATGGAGAGAAGACAAAATAAAAGTGAAATCTCATCCAAATGAGAAAGGGAAAGACAGTAAAGCCTAGTTTATACGATGCCAATTGGCGAGGCAATTGTCATAAGACAACTGATGCCGGGCGCAAACAGCTGATATTGTCTATTAGAGTTTCCATCAAGCCATGCCTAGCTGATGATTTTAAAATCAAAAGATTCAATAGATACTTCACATCAGCTGTAAATTTCAGGAGACAATTGTCATGAGACAGTTGTCTCGCCAATTGGCATCGTATAAACTAGGCTTAAGAGAAGAGTGGGAAGAGCGGAAGGGAACAGTGGTAGAGTGGAAAATGAGAGAAAAGGTAGAATAGAGAATGGAATGGGGAAGGCGAGAAAAAATGGAATTCGTAAAATGTAGATATTGGTTAGCATATTGAGATATTGAGATTGAAAAGACTGAGGAAAAAGTAAAAGACGTGTATGATAAAATAAATGCAATCAAATAGAATAAATAAATAAACAATTAAATGAATGACCGTTAGAAAAATAAGAGCTTAAATTATAACGAGCAGAAAAAAAGAAGAATAATTAAAACATGTATAGATTGAAAAGCTAGGAAACAATATTATGGAGGAAAATGAAGAAAAAGAAGAAAGAAAAAATGTACATGTGGTTTAATCAGATGAAAACCAATTAAGATTGGAAAAGCTATGGAAATAGTGAAAGATGAGGGTAATTAAATAATTGTTATCGAATGAGAAAAATGAATAAAGGCAGCGTTTAAAGAATAAAAGTGGGAATGAGAGTTGAAATCGAACAGATTGAAGAGAAAAGGGAGAATGAGAGAATATAATTATATGGTTGGAAAGATCAGAAACAATATTATTCAAGATGAGAAAAGAGGAAAATAAGAAGGTAAGAAAAAAAGGAAGATGGAGAGAGAAGAGAAGGAGTAAGAGAATAGAAAAAGTACAGAGGAGAAAGGAATGATCCAGGGTAGTAATTGGAGTGATGGGCCGCCACTTTGAAAAAGGGGAGAGGTGGGGGGTAACTGAGCAATAAAAGTGATGAATGTGAACATGTTTTGGTGTCCAAGAATAAGGGTGAAAGAGAGGGAAGAGGAGGAGGAGGAGGAGGAGGGGAGGAGAGAATAGAAGTAGGTGATCAACAACGGGGGGTCCTCAAAACTAATCAGACCCTGAAATACATCCAAATGTTTCACTTAGCCTAATGTCGTTTGTTGGTGCCCCCCTTCCCCAAATCCCGCCAATCGAAAAAGACATTTAGGCAAGACGGGGAAATGACTCTAGCTCAATCGATATTGGTTCAAAAATCATCAATTTGGTCTCAATTTGTCGATCAGAATGTTTCCTACAATTTGAGACCAAATTTATAATTTTTAAACCAATATTGACTGAGCCGTAGTCTTTTTTCCATATTGCCGGAATGTCTTCTTTGCTTGTACAGACTACCCCTCTTCCTTCTTATGGATTAGAGAGGCCAGCCTGCTGCTATACTGCTAAACTGAGTCACCATGCTCCAGTAACCATACATACAGGGTGTCTCCGAAATACTTGTCACCCAAACTGAGTGCTGACTCGAGTGGAATAAGCAGAGTGTTTGTTGTTTGGAGAGAGCCAGAGGGCGAGTGAGAGAGAGTGGGTAAGAGAGTGTGCGAGAGAGAAAGAGAGATTGGTTGTTGGGACTGATGGGACAATAATAGATCCGATTACAATGGAATAAGTAGTCGATCAAATAATGATTATGTTGAGTAGTTGCAGGTAGTAATATAATCGGTATATATATATATATATATATATATATATATATATATATATATATATAGCTATGTATACATAGCTATAATATAATGCATGACTGGACTGCAATGCACCATTTTATAATTTGTATATTACTGAGTCATTTTGCTAAAGTAAAGCTCACATTTGTATAATGCTGGGTCATTTTGCCAAGGCATAGCTCATTATTTTGTATAATACTGGGTCATTTTTCTAAAGGTAGAGCTCCCAACAAAAATAAACTGTCGACTAGCAAATTATGCTCTTCCAGATGCTATGGTATTATCTGTCCAAGCGAAGATGATCCTCTGGCAATATGGGAAAATTACTCCACCTCGGTCAATATTACTTCAAAAAAGATTGATTTAGTCTCAAATATAGATCAAATTATTTACTACGATTGAGATCAAATCAATAATTTTTGAACCTATATTGACCGGGCTGGAGTCATTTTCTCATATTGCCAGAGGATCTTCTTTGCTTGGACAGACTACAGAAGAGTAGGCTATATTGAGGACAATATAGGTCTGGTCAGCTGAAACTTCCGCCAGGTTAGTCTGGTCAGCTGAAACTTCCGCCAGGTTTCTGTTATTATATTAAAATTTATATTAAAAATGAATAAATCTACCTGGACTGACAATGAGTCATTTTACTACCGTTTTTTACATTTTTCAAATAGTACAGGAATCCATACAGAGTGATGCCTAGCTTTGAGATATTGCCATGATAGTAATTTTTCCAAGCAGCGGACGAAACCGCCTAACTTTTTGGCGTCAGCTATATATTATGAATTAAGGTTGTAGAGAAATTGTGCATAGGAGTAATAAGAAATATAAATATAACTTTCTGTAATATGTTTTAAGATAACTTAATAAACGAAAACTGGTTGTGAATCACATAATCTGAGCTATTAAACTGTAAAAAACATATCAATCTTCTTTGGCGAAATTATATTTATATAATATCATATAATAATATATGTTATATATATATATCTTAAATATATAAATTATTTTTATATAAATATGATAATATATCATATTTATCAAACTGAACTCGAACTCAAACTGTAGATCTGTTCAGTTTGAACTATCATTTGGTTGATCTCAGTTTATAAATGAGTAGGTTGCCTATGTATTTAGATTGAGACCAATCTATCAAACAATTTCACTATCGTTAACAGCAGTGTCGATTGTAGCATTAGCAGAGTGACAATAACCACCTTAATTTGCATTTAAAGGGCGGTCGGTTACGAAAAAGGGTTCAGGAAGTCGCCCTTATAGAGTAGAAGGGCCATTGTGTAGATTTAGTTGGAGGCAGAAGGGTTGAAGTCAGCAGAAGAGTTTATAAACAAGTAGAGTAATAATCTACACTAACTCGCTACTACACAAAGCTACAAACTTTAGCTAAATAAGCTATACACAGGACTTACTAGAAAGGCAATAATAATTTATTACTGCAGAAGACGTGATGACAAATGGTAAATTCAAATATTGAATGGAAAAACGCAGAAATATAAGCTACTAAGTGTAGCTAAATAAGCTACTAAGTGTAGCTAAATAAGCTACACAGGACTTACTAGGAAGGCAATAATAATTTATTACTGCAGAAGACGTGATGACAAATGGTAAATTCAAATATTCGATGGAAAAACGCAGTAAGCTACTAAAAGCAAGAGGGCTAATTCTTTCAAAATAGGAGATGAATTAAAGAAGGATAACATGAAAATAATTTTTTTTAATTCAAATTTATTCAGAATACTTACAAGCACTTAATATTAATAACAGAGAAAAAGTCAAATTTAAAATTTCCATTATGATACACACTTATTGATGATGATGGTTTTATCTGGTGTATTGTTTGAAATTTTGTTGTGAATGTATTTAAAAATTCAAAATTTGGATTTTAGTGTGAGAGTTAGTGGAATTTTTTTTTTCAATGGCGCAAAAGCCCTATGAAGGGCCTAGGCCTACCAGCTGGTTGCCAGTTTCATATCCACTCCACTACACAACCCGTCCAAGCAAAGAAGACACCCCGGCAAGACGGGAAAATGACTCCAGCCCGGCCAATACCGGCCCAAAAGCCATAGATTCTTGAACAGAACCCACGTAAAAATTTTGTGCTCTAAAGTTTTCTTAAATTCCAAATTTTCCAGTCTTGGATTAGTGTTTTGACCTGTGTTTTAGTGCTCTCGGACTTTCTAAATTGTGAAGGACTTCCCGAAATCTGAATTACAGTGAAAATAATCAATACTTTTATCATGTTTCCTATTGGCGAAACATGGTTATGTTGGCGAGGTGGAATTACCTTTTGGTCTCCCCACCAAATAAAGCCATACGCTAATAATAATAATAATAGAATCCACAGCCTTCGAACCAACACAGACCGAGCCGAGGCCACCCCCACCCCGCCAGAATGCCCCCCCCCCCTGCCCGGACAGGCAATACAGCAGGCGAATAATCATCAACCAGGATAGATGTAACGTGTGGTTAGCACGTCGATCCTCTCAACCATAAGCCAGTCTTCACAACCAAGTGAAGATGCAGAACACCTTTGAAAAACATGCAGTTAATCAGTTAGAGTGTAATGCAACAATTGATATTCCTCCAGAAACGGGAAACGACTGACTGTCTTTACTAACGACAGCTAATCTCCCAAAGGAGGTAACTAGTAATTAGTGGAAATATGTGTGAAAAATATCATATAACCTATCTGTAATAGGTTTGTATAAATTGTAAGAGGGACAATTTTGTGATTTGCCTTATTAATCATTAGAGACGATTATGATTATTATGATGATGAATAGATTGTATTGGGACAGTAATAATTTCGGAAATTGAATTTAATCAAAGTTGTTGAATTAAAAATTGACAAGTAATTTAGAACTTTTATGTAGATTGAAAAAAGTGAGAGTGAAAAATGTACAAAGATTTTACCAAAAATCAATACAGTTAAATGCAACACAAAGAAAGGGTAATAAAAATGATTAATACCAGGTTGGCATTATGCTAAAATGGAGAGTCGTAAATTTTAAATTCAACAGTGGTGAAAGAAAATAACTCGTACTTCTTATGGCAGGGAAAAGGGTGATGACTCAACCCTTACTTACTATATTTTATAGCTAATTTATACCTATATACTAAACTTGGGTCCAACCACCAAGCTACTACTGTATTATAATTTTGCAAGAAACCTGCCCACTGAAAAACAGTGAGCTATAGCTATATGCATATATAAATTGTTATTACTGTATACATCATGAGTTTTGTGATAAAGTGTATATGTGGTAGCGTGGACATCTGGCATTGCATAAAGAAAGTCAGGATGAAAGAGAGGGTTGAAAGGAGAGTGAAAGAGGGAGAATGAGAGAAATATTAGTGCGAGGGCATTAGTCAGATTGGAAAATCGTAACCAAGGGTTCCGAACCCCAAACTTTTTATCGGGGCTTCTATAGATCCACCCACATGTTAATTTTCTTTTTCTGTCTTTTTCCTTCCTCTTCTTCTTCCAATTCTATACGGTTATTCCTTTCTTTATCAAATCACTTTTCTCATTCTATCTTATCTCTTTCTATTATTTTCCTCCTTCATACTCTTCGTAGTCTTCTTTCCCTTCATTTTATTATACTAGTAGTCCTGTGAACGGTAGACCTCACGAAGTCACCCATGTTTCCTGCATCATAAAAGCACTGTCTGTATTCACAGTACGTTCAGATTATGCGTCGACTCCGAAAGTCGGCGCGAGGAAGTCAGCAATGCATAGTGGCCACAGTCATGCTCTATGTCGGCATCAGTTCGCCACGATTCTTTAAAATTTGAGGGTGCTTGGAAAACCGGGTATCAGTCTCTATAATTATTGTAATAATTTTTTCCTTCGTGCGAAACGGTCCGACGATCGGCTGCAGTCGAACAGCTGTAGCCAATCTCAGCTCTTGTTGTTAGCCTGCGGTCGACCGTCTAACCGTTTCGCATAAAGAAAAACTTACCTTAATATTCATCTGAAACATCTCAGCTGACTGCAATGAAAGAATATCATCTGAAGTAGAAATTTTTCTATTATGAATGTCATAATTATATCACATGTTTAGTAATATCAACATAAATATTGTTATTGTTATTGTTATGAGGGTGAAGCCCACATGAGCTCATAGGCTTGTGCGTGGGTAATGATATTGATGATAGATGACGACTACTTTGAGGTAGTCGGGACCGACGGCTTATCGTCTCCTCCGAAAGACGGGGTGGCCGTATCTATGTGATTGTGCTGTGGTCAAAAAACTGTTCCCCGCTTGGGACTTGAACCAGGGTCCACCTGGTTATCAGACCGGAGCTTTATCACTCCTCTAACGAGTCACCCAAGAATACTATCAAATCATTTATGGAGTATACCTATATCTGAGAATAGTTCAATTCTTTTTTCCTTTCTCGTCCTTAATATGGAAATTGTCGAAAAACCTTACATATACATCGACGCGCGGTTCCAAGAGAAACATCCCTGTCAAATTTCATTAGAATGTATTGCCGCGTTCAGTCGTGAATGCGGAACATACATACATACAAACAAATGCAAAATCGTCGACTCGAATCTTAGACCTCACTTATGTTCGGTCAATAAAACCTCCGCTCTCCTTTCATGATTCTACAAGATAGATTGAAAAATGAAATTTTTTTCTATTTCAAAAACTTGAAATTTTTCTTCTAATCGCTGAACTTTTGATTTCTTCATTTACGCAGAAACTACATTTTATTTCTTCCTTCAGTATAGCGGAGTGAATATGAAACTGGCAATCAGCTGGTAGGCCTAAGCCCTACATGGGCTATTGAGCCATTGACAAACAAAGCAGTAATTTCAATTTTTTTCCTTACTCTTATTTCTCATGCTTTAGCACAGTTATCTACCCGCCATAAACTCTCCAAGTAAAATTATCGAACATAATCTTGTTTCTAATATATTCTCTCATTATTATTATCCATTTTGCCCCTTCCTTTACCACCTCATGTTCATTTTTTATCCCTGCATATTCTCGTTTACTATCATTCTTTCTCAGTTTTTCTTCTTCTTCTTCTTCTTCTTCTTTTTCTTTTTCTTCCTCTTCCTCTTCCTCTTCTTCTTCTTATTTTTATTCTACTTCCACTCCTTCTTCGTCCTCTTCCTCTTCCTCTCCCTCCTCCTCTTCCACCTTCTCTTAATCCTCTCCCTTTTCCTCTCCCTGCTCCTCTCCCTCCTCCTCTCCCTCTTCCTCCTTCTCTTCGTCTTCCTTTTTCTCCTCCTCTTCCTCTTCTTTTTCATCCTCCTTTTCTTCTTCTTCTTCTTCTTCTTCTTATTTTTCTCCTTCTTCGTCCTCTTCCTCTTCCTCTCCCTCCTCCTCTTCCTCTTATGTCTAAACTTCGCCTTTTCATCTAGACAATTATTCAATCGTAATTTAAAAGGTGCCAATTAAATATAATTAGTTAAATTTCGCGTTCATGGGTACCCGTGTTTCATGAATAGTGTTACTATGTTTTCAGCTCGTGAATTTTATATAAAAGTAATAGCTACTGTATATTTATTTCTGTATAATAGAGGTACACGTTTATGTTATAACGTACTATATTCAAGCAATATTGAAGCGTGAATGTATTGTTATTGTCTATATGAATAAAGAAATCTAATCTAATCCTCCTCTTCCTCTTCCTCTTCATCCTCTTCTTCTTCTTTTTCTTCTTCTCCTTCTCCTCCTCCTTCTATTTCATATTTTTCTTCTTCTTTTCTCCTATTCGTATCCTCTCCTTTCCCTTATTTCATTCCCCAGCAATACGCGCTGATAGCGTACATATCGCGACAGACGTTCATTGCCTCCCCCTTCCACTCGCACCCTACAACTCTTTTATCCTCTCCTAAAAGGTCTGGTAGTCGGTATTGTACTGTGAACAACCAACCAACCCTTCTTCAATAGAAGCTTTCATGCACCCACTACTGTCTGTCCAAGCAAAGAAGACATTCTGGCAAGATGCGAAAATGACTCCAGCTCGTTCAATATTGGTTCATTGATTATGAATTTAGTCTCAAACTGTAGATCAGAATGTTTTCTACAATTTGAAACCGAGTTCATAATTTTGAACCAATATTGACCGAGCTGTAGTAATTTTCCTATCTTGCAAGAATGTCTTCTTTGCTTGAACAGACTACACCACCAGCAGTCAACATTACGAGATGCAATCCATCATATGGACTCATGAATGTCTATAGTCTGTCCAAGCAAAGAAGAGCCTCCGGCAGGATGAGAAAATGACTCCAGCTCGGTCAATATTGGTTCAAAAATTATTGATTAGGTCTCAAATTGTAGATCAGAATGTTTCCTACGATTGAGACTAAATCAATAATTTTTTAACAAATATTCACCGAGCTGGAGTCATTTTCTCATCTTGCCAGAGGCTCTTCTATGCTTGGACAGACTATAACATGTTGGTGTTGAATAATATTGTCCTTGAAACAGTGTGGGTCCGAATGTGAATTGGCTATAGCTTGTGCCAGAAAGGCGGGTTCGTATGTTCCTTTTACGCTAAGACCACCTATATCTGTCCAAGCAAAGAAGACATCCTGGCAAGATGGGAAAATAACTCCAGTTCAGCCAATATTGGTTCAACAATTATAAATTTGATCTAAAATTGTACATCAGAGTTTTTCCACCAATGTATAATTTTTGATCCAATTTATTAAATTCATTTATTTGATCCATTTACTGAGCTGTAGTAATTTTCCCATTTTGCCAAAATGTCTTCTTTACTTGGTATGGACAGACAAGACCATATAGCATTATGGTATTGAGTTGTTGTCCTTGAAATAGTTTCAGTATCCCAATTCGAATAAGGCATAACTTGTGCCAGATAGGCGGTTTCGTCTGTTCCTTGTACGTTTAGACCAGCTGATCAGAGTATATGCTTAACTCTATTAACTAGTGAGCATGCATCATGATGGAATCAGCTGTTGAAACAAATAAGGAAGGAACAGACGAAACTGTATTTATCAGATAATAAATAGTTTGAGTTCAATATCATCGTATGAGATGAGAAAGAATACATAAGTAGCCTATATAGGATAATATTGTAAAGTCATAATATTATTCCATTTCAGTGACTTGACTTTAATAGTTTTATGCAGTATGAAATGAAATGAAATAAAATTATGTGACACAATGTAAGTAGATAATACTGAATCTGAATTCTGTAGACAAATAAATCCTTCAATTTAATTATCAACTTGTAAAATTTCGCACTCAATTTCCATTACCCACGCACAAGCTAAAATGCTTATGTGGGCATCATCCACAATAAAAAGAATTGAACTACTTTAAATAAATAAATAAATAATAGACTAATTTTCTTTCGTATTTTCATCTCATTATTTCAGGCTATAAATTATTTGTGTTCTTTCCAATTTTGTAATTGAAATGTATTGTATTTTATACTTTTCTCATTTTCTGTGAAGAAATAAAAATTTTATTTATTTACTATTTGAACGTAAAATAGTGAATGAGCTTCATGTTGTGTGAACACAATATCATCCACCATTTTCTCGCTAGCAGCCATTTTCTAATGCAGAACTCACGAAACACTGTCAACCAATCGGAAAAGAGCAGGTGGGGCATGAAGGCGTGTCCAAGTCCAATCTGAAACGTCACCCGACGACTGCTGCCATCCACTGGTTGAATTTGAGTACTTTTCGTATCGATGTCGCTGGCCAATCAGAGCGTAGGCGAAGCTTGGAGGTGTGTTCAATGGAAGTAGAAGCTATTTCTACTGACATCTGCTGACTGAATCCGGAACTATTATTAAAGTTTTTGTCAAAAGAGTTGGAAACATTTCTGAGAGTTAAATCGTTCACAGCTGATCGGCCTGTCAGCTTACTCCTATTTCGGACCGCTTGTTTCCCCTTCAACTCACAGATTTCGACTGTCACAATTCGAACTGTCAGTCCATACCAATGAAGCTCTTCACACCAACAACAACACTGAGTATACTGATTGTGAACTTAAACTAAGTTCATGTACGATTTTAAAAACTAGAAAAGTAATTCTTCTATGATATTCCTATAGGTCTAAATAGAAGTTGAAAAAAAAAACAATTGAATTAGTATAGATAATGTTCGCCTGTCATCCGCACCTCAGTCTCTGTAATTTAAAACGTAATTCAGTATTTTAACGCATTTTAATCTGACGTATTTTCAACTTGAATGAAACTCGAACTTGAATAGTCAAGTCATGATAATTAATGTTGAATACAGTATTTTGTAATCTTAAATCAGGAATATTTCAATATCTACATGAATAAAACATTCCAATCAAAAGATTTCTTTGGAGATTCAAAGTAAGCATAACAAGATCAAAACAGCAAAAGACAACAAAGATACGAGTCAGCCAATGTCGGATATGACTAACACCAACCGCGCCGTGTTGAAGTTTTCAATTAAATTTCATCGATGCCAGCTCCCCGCGGAGTTATGCCCCCTGCCCGGCGCTGCGCTGCGGGTCCCTCGAGACGCCCTTGCCTTGCGCCCCCCCTGGGGACCAAGGGCCGCCTGAAGTGGCATTTTGTTAAATTAACTCATTGCCACGTATTTACAAACAACATTTCCTCCTCACTCCGGCTACAAAACAGGAGCATCACAGTGTTTACACTGCGCCCTTTTTATGGACCATAAATTCCGGTTCTGGCTTTTCACCCTCACCCCCCCCCGCCCAACACCCCCTATCATTGATTTTCGGCCTGAATAATTGATGCTGACATTGAAAAAGGCCCTCGACACCAATACACCACTACAAACAATCTGTACGCGATATTGTTTATTCAGTCAAGTCTTAGCATTTTTTACGGGATGACTAATTTTTGTCTATACTTTAGCACGGGGATGACTAATTCTTCAACTGGATATGACAGATTTCTAGATAGTGCATCTGTCCTATCCGTAAATATAGTGAACTTAGACTTATTCTATATACTCAGTATATAATCCCATTCTAGACGGGATTTCTGGATTGGACGAAGTTTTCCAGATATAAATTCATACTGTGAACATAATGACTGTGATATATGCCGAATTGTTATAATGTAAGGCGGATTTAGGTGTTGGAATGTTTTCACATTGGTGTATTGTGTCTCATGTTCTGAACTTCTTCAAGTTCTGAACTTCTGAACTTGTTCTGAACATCATGTTCTGAACTTATAATTACATATTCTGTTAAGTATGCAATGCCATAATCAGCATTTGTTATTATAGAGGCAAATTCATTATAGGATCGATACATGATACAATACACCAATGTGAGACAGGGTTGCCAACTTTTCTTGATGAAAAATCGGGACACATGTCTTTCCTGGTGGAGGGGGTGGGGGTTGTTAGGGTGTCTAACTCACTTGTTAGGGGGGTTGTTAGGTGGTTTTGAGTTGGTGTTTTGAAGATTTATAAACCTTCAATCTCACTCTCACTTGAGAAAGGATTCCACAATAATCTTATAAACAAATAATATTTTATGTCACCTAAATTATATTTATATAATGAAATTTACTATACAATAAACATTCTAACCATATTATTATAGCCAGGGAAGAAAACTTGGCTAAGCGCTAAACCTGTACCCACCCAAATTTTGATAATTTTAAAAAATTATGTCTTCATTTCACATTAGGGGAACTCAATGATATTAAATCATTATTAACATGACAAAAATTTTGTCATGTTATTTGTACATATTATTAAATTTATTCGCAGCTCTTCGCTCACTTTGTTCAACAAAATAACCCAGAGCTCACCACAAGGAGGTGGCTGCAATTTGAGTTTCAACCACACCTTGCCCCAGGGCCGGATTCATGATCTGTGGGCCCCTAGTGAGAGCAGACTTAGGGCCAACTAAGCACCGATATTGTGACGCCCTCGAGACGTTCCAATACATGAGAATACAATAAAAAATCATAATATTCATATGGCTCTCTTGGTGAAAGAAAGGATCGGTTGCCATTGTAACATCACAAGCACCAACACCGAGAAGCCAGACATACCAATAAAATTCAGAGAAAAGTGTGATCATTTTCGAGAGTTTTCAAATTTTTCCACAGGATATCAACTGAATTGAATGGAATAATGTGTTTGTATCAACTAATTATTCAAAATTCATTTGAAATTGGCCTGAGTTTTGGTTTAGTACAGGACTAGGTAACTTCACAGTAGTGGAGCACGGTAGTAACATGACAGAAAATCGTCATAATATAAATAATAAATGGAATATATGAATGAATAATAACTAGTAAATAAATAACTTCTTGTATTTTTGTACTAGCCTACAACAATATCAGTTGTCATGCTTTCACTTCATCTACTTATACTTATACTACTGTCATCTTCTTACTCAATGTATAAAAATACACAAATGACGCTCCCATCCTTTGACAAGAATGCATATACTTTGAAGAGTGAAAGGTTTCCTATAGAAAAACAAGACAGTCACTCCTCCCAATCCATTATCACCTATACACTGGGGCACGCGTCTCAACACTGAGGGTCCACCAGACCCATGTGGGTCCAACAGACCGCCCCGGAGAATTACTCGCCAATCATTGCCGATTGATGAGAAATCTGTCAAACGCGCCACGTGGCTACGTGGTCACGTGTGCGCGTACGATGCGCCGCGACGGCCTACTCTATAATCGACAATGTACTCTATGACAGCGGCAACAATGTAAGTTGTAACAACAATGGTTGAAAGGACCGGAAAGAGCAACAGTGAAAACGGTGCCACAAGTCTCATTTTGTATGGGTGAATCAGTTGTTGATATGATGTTGCTAGTATACTAGTTGCTAGTTATCATGTTGTAAGAATCAATAGGTTGTTATTATGTTGCAAGTTTCTAGTTATCATCTTGTATGTATGAATCAGTAGTTGCTTTGTTTGCAATCAAAGTTGTTTGGTTGCCATGACAAAATTTAAATGTTTCTAATTTTTGTGCTCTAAATTTTCAGTAAAAAATTCAATATTTTCGGCTATGGTGAAGTGATTTTGTGAAGTGCTTTAGTTTTAGTAGTCAACAATATTTGAAATCAAAAATTATGTTTTCAAATGAACTTTTTAAAAGAACTATAACTCATGTCTCCATTTGTGGAGAATGAGGTTATCTGGCGAAGTGGAACAACCCTTGGGTCTCCCCACTATTAAAAGCCATACGCTAAATAATAATAATAATAGTTGCTTTGTTACTATTTTAGTATGTGCAGGATGTTGATATGTCATAGAATACATTATTATACTTTATCTTAAATTATTTTTCAGTATCCTTTTGCTTTTTTTATATAAATTGTTGATAATTTTGTTTATTTCAATTCAATTTCAATTTTCAATTTCAATTTATTAAAACACACAAAAGACAAAATAAATACAATAAATTTCAAAAACAAATATACTGAAAAAAAAACAATGCAAAAAAAGTTTGCAGAAATCTTGAGTCTCATAAATCTAAATTGAAGAAAAAACTACTATTGGTCCAGTTTTTTATATCTAGTTTAGTTTTTCCACTGATCTTAGAATTTATGAGAAAGTGATCTGGAATAAGGTTTAATACTTTAGTACTTATGTGAATCAACTGCCTCCTTATACATTCAATATTAGTATTTGATGTATTTGCATTTCTGTACTGCATTACTTTGTGAATCGGAATAAAACAATTTGAATTTTGAAATTTTATTAGTAGTTTTGAATTTATTTTATTAGTTATTTAATTTATAAGTTGTAGAATTTTGAAATTTTATTAGTAGTTGCAAGCTGTTATTACAACAATATCATTTGTGATACTTTCAGTTTTCAGTACATGTCAAATGTGGATCTACTAAATTTTTCAAATGCGACAAATATAGTGAATTGAAATTGGGATTGTTATGGAGAGTCTGATAGTCTACAGCTGACGCCAAAACGATTGGCGGTTTCGTCTGTCTCTTGTACGTGATGTAACCTACCAAAAGCTGATGGGAAGCATTTATCGTCTATTTTTATTCTGAAACATCATCTGGGCATGGCAAATTAGTGACAACATCAGCTTTTGAAGCGCATAAGGAGCAGACGAAATGCCCAACTTATACTGGACTATTACAACTATATAGTTCTTATTCAGTTCATATCAAGGCAATTTCCTATTCCACTACCTCTATTTCTAATAAGTTATCATCTTTTCAAATAAAAGTTCTCATTCTTTTTGTTTTTTTTAGAATTATTTGTTTGTAGACATCAGCTTTAATGCTCATGCTCATGAAAGTCATCACGATTCTATTATTTTTTGTTCAAAAATCTTAGTGAAATCATGATTTTGAATAATTAATATTCAATATAAATTAATAATAATAATAATATTACTCTTATTTTATAATATCAATTGGGAAGAAGATACGTTTTGGACTTGTCTGTGTTCCAATCTCATTAAACTGTAATGTAGTAAATACAAGACTATTTGAATAGGAATATATGAATAAGTCGAGATCCAATAGACATGATTTTCAAATAAAGGTATGAAGAATTCCAGAGGCAAAAAAATAGCCTCAGAGCAGCATAGGGATGTTTGTATGCTGAAACCGAGCGCAAACCCTTGAACGAAACCGCAAGGGAATTGATGATCAATTCAGCGATGTGTTTGCTTAATAATATTAATATTCTTCAAAGTTTTCAACTAGGGGGTGGAAGATGAGAGCTTTTTGCGAAATCAAAGATGGACGATCTGTGTAGAGTGGGACCGAACTGAAAGTAGAAAAGGAGAGGAAGAGAAGAAGGAGAAGTTGGTACAAGGAAGGAATGAAAGAGTGGAAAGTATGTAAGTGAGAGATGACAAGAGGAAAAGTGGTGAAAAGAAGAGGAAAGGAAAGATGAAGATTAGTGAGGGAGGATGAGGAGAAGAAGATGGGATGAAGAGGGAACGGAAGAGGAGAAAATATAATTGGAGCGAGAGATGTGGAAAAATAAAGCTAGTTAAAAGAAGAGGGTAAGATAGGAGGAAGACTAGCTAAAGGTGGTTCAAAGAGAAGGACAAGTAACGATGAACTTAGTAGTTTCGTTAGTAGAAAGATGAAGAGCAAGATGATTGCAAAGAGAAGGAAGTAGTAGACGAGAAAGTAAGAGATTGAAAGAGATTGAGAAAGTAAGTTGATTGAAAAAAGAGAAAGGAATGAATGAATTATAAGGAAGAAAGTAAAAACAGAAAGAGGGATGAGGTATGTGAAGAATATTGTATTTGAACTATAATGTATTCAACAAAGGAAACAAAACTATTCGATTTATTGATAATTTTGTTTTATTTTGAATCGTCCATTATTTTCTCTCTCTCTCTCTCTCTCTTTTAAATAATTTGACATTACAATATTCTTTATTATTTTTTATCATTTTTTATGTATTAGAAGTAGACTACTGATTCGTTTTGTGTAATTATGTTGGCCTGGTTAGGTGGAAGAGGGAAGCATTTGGTTTCAACCTTGCCAGGAGAAAAATAAAGCAATCAATCAATCTCTCTCTCTCTCTCTCTCTCTCTCTCTCTCTCTTTCCTCTCAATCTGGTTGAGTGTTAATGGGAAGTATGTTCTTGAGCATTCCTCTCCAAGAATGGACATTCATATGTTCAAACTCCACTTTTTTATGTGATTGGAGCATCAGTTATATTACCGTTAACATTATTACTAAATCCTACAGTCATTTGAATAATTTTCGTAAGATTCCACAGTCTATACTTATTTATCAAAACAAGCTATGTAATTAGTATCATTTTTAATTTGGATAATTATAGGATTTGAGTCGATGTATTTTGTAATTTACATAAAATAAAGTAATGAATCTGAATCTCTCTCTCTCTCTCATGATTGAGTGTTGATGGGAGAGATCATCCCTCTCCAAAAATGGACATTTATATGTCTAAACTCCGCCATTTTATGTAGATACAGCACAAATTTATATTACCGTTAGCTTATTAAATCCTACATCTGTCTCATTTGCAAGTTTTCATAGTTTACAATCAGCCAACTCAAGCGAACTATAATGTGATTAGTGTAGTTTTAATTCATTTTCATTCTTATAGCATAGGATTCGAATTATTGTATTATGTAATCTACATGGATAAAGTGATTGAATCTGAATCTTTCTCTCTTCAAATTCCCCTACCACCCCCTCACAATATTTGTGGAGCAGACGAGAACATCATTGTATGAGGGAAAATAAAAAAGTTGGACTAGGGAGAAAGTACGAGGAAGGAGAATAAATGACGGAAGAGGATGAAAAAAGTAAAAAAAAGGCATGAAATTCATGAGGAGAGCCAGTGGCGGGCAAGACCTCGAGCGCTGTATGTATTTTGCCGGTGCGGAGGAGCAACAACTTCAAATATTGAAGCGCAAATAGTGAGGCGAGTGAGGGAGAGAGAGAGACAAAAAGAGAAGAAGTGCGAGAGGATTAAAGTATAGCCGAAAAGAAAAGAGAGGGAGCAAGTATGAGAGAAAGAGGTACAGAGTTCGAGAATATACGAGTGAAAAGAAAAGCCAATAGGGGAGGAATAGGGTGGCAAATATGAGAGAAAGAGAGAGACAGAGTACGAGAATGTACAAGTCAACCGTGAAGAAAGGGATAGTATAAAAGAGAAAGAGAGACACAGAGCGACAATATACAAGTAAGACTAATAATTATAATGTATAAGTAAGAAGAGAAGCCAAAAGGGAAAAAATAGAGAAACAAATATAAGAGAAAGAGAGACCGAGTACAAGAAATTACAATTAAAAATTCACTCCGGCAGCTGGCGGTCGGAAAGAGTGCATTTCAAATGCAATTCTATGATGGCTCAAATCATATGACTTATAATGAGCTATTCAGGGTATGAATTCAAAGGCGCCGTTTTCGAAAAACACAATTTTTGGCATTGTGTTATTCGCCATTTTCTCTGCCATTTTTTATTGGATTTTTTTCATTGATGGCTCAAATTGTAGGAAATAATAAGGGTATTATACCCACCAATTTTCAAAACGATCACGTTATTGGTCGATTTGTAGTGATTTTTCAGAATTTTCATCCCCTAATTTCACCCCCTACCCTTGGACCAATTTGGCTGGTTAACGAACTTGACCGAGATATTAACACTAATGATTTTTGTCCAAAATTTGGTCGCTCTCCGACAAGCCCTTCGGGAGTTATCGTGTTAACAAGAAACTGTACATATATAAATATATATATATATATATATATATATATATATATATATATATATATAGAGAGAGAGAGAGAGAGAGAGAGAGAGAGAGAGAGAGAGAGAGAGAGAGAGATATGAATTTGAACGGACATCAGATTCGTGTTCTAGGGGCTCGGAAACGTGTAAAAAATATATCACATCATAAATTTTCGATTGTCAGGGCAAGACCAATAGTGCATTTTTTCAAATGATATGCACTAAAAGAAAACCCAACAGCAAAGAAAGGGAGTGATGCGTTGGTTTTTCAGCTACAGAGCTGGACTTCTAGCTGGACTTGTGGTCGAAGGCAGTACAGAGCTGTGGTAAATGTGTGGTTGATATAGCATACGAAGGTTCCCCCGGAAATGTTTTTCAAATAACATCAACTGAAAAAATTATTGATTCAGAAATCATTGTTTAAATCTTGGACCTCGATTATTCAGTGTTATTTTCCTTACTTGGTTGAAAAAAATGGATGATCCGTGGTTTCCCCCCGGGATATTCTTATAGAAATAAACCAATAACAGCATTCACAGAAGTTTCAGAGTTAAAAACGGGTTTATACGATGCCAATAATTGTCTTCTGAA
This sequence comes from Sogatella furcifera, assembly GCA_017141385.1. Taxonomy (NCBI): domain Eukaryota; kingdom Metazoa; phylum Arthropoda; class Insecta; order Hemiptera; family Delphacidae; genus Sogatella; species Sogatella furcifera. The sequence goes on along the minus strand of CM029547.1, from coordinate 2,940,482 downwards.
ATGTACTGCTGATGTGAAGTATCTATTGTATCTTTTGATTTTAAAACTCTCGACTAGGCATTATTATTTTGCAGAACCTCGAATTAAAATTTGTATAAATTTTGCATTTATTACTTCACCGTTTAATCGCATTTTTACTAGAAGTTTTTATTTTGTGAAATTTATAGGATAATTTTGTTTTACTCATTTATTTTATTACAATATAGAATCTAAGCCGAATTTTGTTATCTATTTGAATAAAGTAATCTAATCTAATCTAGGCATGGCTAAATGGAAACATCAGATGATGGTTTTAGAAGATAATTATTGTCTCGCCAATTGGCATCGTATAAACCCGGCCTTCCAGCGTATAAGAGCCTTCCAGAGTTTCTGATCTTCTATTGAAGTCAAAGTCCAATTATTTCATTCATTGAAATGTCAAGCCTTTCTTGCTTTCAATTATTAATAATTTATTAGTACGCTCTATTGGCTATAATATAAACTCTAGTCTCATCAATAAAAGCAACTTTTTTTCTGATTATCTATGATTATCCAGCTATTGACCAGGATTGTGTCAAGTTCCATTTCGTCCTTTATTTTTTCCTCATTCATTAACAAGACAGTCATAAACAGCAGATGAACACCCCGTTCGAGTTTTTATATGATTTTTGGAAATTATTTTTAACATAGAATGCATAATAAACATACTTTCCTATATACTTACTCGCCGACTCATTTTATCTCACTTTTTCTCTCTCCCATTCAACACACACTCCCTCTCTGACCTCAGCCTCGCTCTTTCTCTATACAGTCCTCTCTTTCTCTCTCTCAATCCCCTTCCATCATTCTCTCACACTCTCTTCAGTCTACTCTCTCTCTCGCTCTCAAACTACCCCCTAAATTAGGCCCCAGCGCGAGTTGGTTGCAAATGCAGTGCACCGCGAACCGTTCTCGACATTTGTGATTGATTAAAACAACGCCAGGCGGCTGATGTCAGCCGCGCGTCCAACCAACCGCATCAGGCCGGTTGAAAAAACCGGAGCAGAACAACACACGTGTCCGGTCGGTTCATCAATAGACCGGTGATAATTATTATAGTCTGTCCACGCAAAGAAGACATTCTGGCAAGATGGAAAAATGACTCCAGCTCGATCAATAATAGTTCAAAAATTATAAATTTGGTCTCAAATTGTAGAGTAGAACTATTTCTACAATTTAAAACGAAATTTTAAATTTTAGAACTAATATTGACCGCGCTGGAGTCATTTTTCCATCTCGCCAGAATGTCTCCATTGCTTGGACACACTATATCACTAGTACTGCACCACATGAGTTCATTAAGCGCATGTGTCGAAAAGCTGCATACATGACTCGGGAAAATGTTGAAAGAAATCAGGCTGATTGAAAAAAAAACAACTGGGACATAATTGGATACATGTATGTGTGGAAAGATTGAGTACGTAAACTCGAAAGGTAATAAAAAAGAGGCGAGTATTAACAAAACCACTAGTCAAGAGTGTTACATTCGAGTACCCTTCTGGTTTATCCAAGGAATATATCAACAGTTTTAATTATAAATTTATTGTTTCGGTTGCTACAACCGCCCCCACGGACATCTATTGTAGCCTACACCTTAGACCTTCATCTAAGACATGAATTTTAATCATATCGAATAAACTAGTAGGGCTCGCTTTGCACAAACGTCTAACCTGATTAAGTTTTGTGAAATAAGTTCTCCTCCCACTCAAATTCAGAACAACTCATTGACTTTCACAAACTCCTTCTTCGACTTCTCTATCTCCGGCTATCAAAGATGGTAGATCTAGTTCCAAATGAGGTAAGGTATCGAGAAACTAATGAATATTTTACTAATAAAATGCTAAAAGCATCCCAACATACTCAATTCAATGCTCTGTCGGAAATAATTCGAACTTTGAATTAATGATGATATATAAAGATGTCTCTTGCTAATCTTGCGGAAGAAAATAAAGCATTAGGCATTGTGCTCAATAATAAATCGACACGCTGATGACCTTTTTTGAAATGTGAAACCTTATGTTAAGGTCTTATATTATGTAAAACCTTATAGTTGGTCTCAAATTGTAGATCTGAACGTTTCCAACTATTTGAGATCAAGTGTTTGATTTTTGAACCAATATTGACCGAGCTGGAGTCATTTTCTCATCTTGCAAGAGGCTCTTCTCTGCTTGGTCAGACTATTCTTTTACTCGATAAGATCTTTCAAATGAGACATGAACCAACTTGGTCGGTTTAGAAACAACGCAGTTCAAGTCACAAAAACATGCTTGCTTGTTAATATGAATAGATTTAGACAACAAGACAGAGTATCATTATTGCAGGCATGCATGGAAACCAAAATATTATGATGTAAATAGCCCTATTATTTGAAAATCAGTTTCTTTCGTACAGATTCTGAAATACCAACAGGAGTATCATTGATGGTTTCTGGTTGGTTACTTATGAAATGGAGGCTGGACGAAGAAATTTGAAATGGCGGATGTGACTGTTCCGACTTCAAAATGGAAGCTGAACAGAGTAATTCAAGATGGCTGATGTAACAGTTTCAAGCTACTATTCTGCCACTTTTGATTGGTTGAAAGCGTGAATGGAAGTGGGTTATTGGTCAATAAAAATGTTACTTGAGTTTGATTCTGCAATATTACCAATATTAGTCTAGTCAGTGTACGATTATTTTTCGTGTTTTCACAGCTTACTAAGATCTGATGAATACTGATATTACAAATTACTCATTTCATTTGACGAATAAATTGGATTAGATTAGATTACTTTATTCAAATAGATCACAAAATTTGGCTTAGATTATACATTGTAATATAAATGAGTAGAACAAAATTATCCTATAAATTCCACAAAATAAAGACTTCTAGTAAAATTACGAAAAACGGTGATGAGTTGAATGCAAAATTTATACAGATTTCAAATTGGAGGTTCTGCAAAATGAATAAGGAGTGTATGATATCCAAGTGAAAAGGCGAAGTTTAGACATATATGTGTCCATTCTTGGGGAAAGGATAATAAGGATATCCTTTCCATTAACACTTGGCCTTGGATGGAGATAATTAAAATGATCGCAATATTTATTCATGCTGCAATACTAATTACAAATTGACAGCTGTTTCGTTCATGATAATTATATGATTATTAGTGCATTTCATTTGAAAAAATGCACTATTGGTCTTGCCCTGACAATCGAAAATTTATGATGTGATATATTTTTTACACGTTTCCGAGCCCCTAGAACACGAATCTGATGTCCGTTCAAATTCATATATCTCTATATATATATTTATATATATATTTATATATGTACAGTTTCTTGTTAACACGATAACTCCCGAAGGGCTTGTCGGAGAGCGACCAAATTTTGCACAAAAATCATTAGTGTTAATATCTCGGTCAAGTTCGTTAACCAGCCAAATTGGTCCAAGGGTAGGGAGTGAAATTAGGGGATGAAAATTTTGAAAAATCACTACAAATCGACCAATAACGTGATCGTTTTGAAAATTGGTGGGTATAATACCCTTATTATTCCCTACAATTTGAGCCATCAACGAAAAAAATCCAATCAAAAATGGCAGAGAAAATGGCGAATAACACAATGCCAAAAATTGTGTTTTTCGAAAACGGCGCCTTTGAATTCATACCCTGGATAGCTCATTATAAGTCATATGATTTGAGCCATCATAGAATTGCATTTGAAATGCACTCTTTCCGACCGCCAGCTGCCGGAGTGAATTTTTTTAATAATGATTTCGCTTTGATAGATATAGATTTCTCATTAGAAATTCAAAGATTGCAGTGTTGTAAAAATGGGTTGTTCTGGTTGAATGTGATGTGTTTATTTTTACAAATTTTCTTTCGTCGGTCTACAACGCATTATTCATTAGTCGGTTTGATAAGCGCTTCAATTCAAATTTTCATCTGTTTTAGTAGAAAAATTGAAATTTTGTGACAAAGAATATGATAAAATATGAATGTATTCGAAGCATTCCAAGGAAATAATCATTCAAATTATGGAAAAGATAATATAATGGCCCTTTACTGGAATCGTATTATAACTCAATAAACAGTAGCCTACAATACAAGGAGCTATTTGTACAATGACAATCTTGTAATGTGGAAATAAAAGCGAGAGAACGTTGGTTGAATATTCACGGGCTTGAACCTATGACAGCGTATGATATTTATTCATGAAATAATATTAAATTCAATATTGATTCTTCCAATGTTAATTTTAATACATAATTAGTGATCACGAAGAGCCTTAATAACCTAATCCGATCATAAACCTAAAATTAGTGCATAACCATAAAGTTCATCGTCCTCCTACCTACAAGCTACGATAACAGCCTTGATTCTCAGCTATCAAATTCAAAAAGGGTATAAACAACAGCAATATTCGATTAAGTCGCGTTAATCTGACGTAAGGGTGGGTAATGGCGGTCTTATACCTGGCAAGAGAAGAGAATGAGCTTTCTAAGCGAGTGAACCTTAATGGAGAGATAATGGCTTCTGAAAACGGTTGAGAGAGAGGAGAGAGTAATGAATACGAGAGTAAGGGTAAGAAAGTACGAGAGTGAGAGTTGTTACAGGGTGAGTGTGAGGGAGAGAGAGAAATTATCAAAGATATCAGTTCTTGGTGTGTAAAGAAAGAGAGAATGGTAGGGAAAGTTGGATTTCGAGAGAGTGTGTGTGAGAGAAAGTTCTGAAGATTTGAGCTCGTGAAATCTTTCCGGGGTGCAGACAGTTTGACTCGGACACCAGGTGTGCCAACTGAAGTAATGAAAATTCCCGCCTCACTCCAATTTTGCACTAATCATCCCTCTCAATTTTCGTTTCCGCACATCCCTTCTCACAAGGGAAGAAGGAATGAGAAGATACTTTTGAAGAAAATAAAAATTCGCTGGAAGATTTCCACAACCGTGTTTATCTGGGATTGAATTGATGTTTCCCACAGTAAATCTATTTTATTTGTAATCTATTCTCGATGAAGAATGAAAGATCTCTCATCTTCTGATTGGTGATTGAACAATAATTATTCATGTTTTCAAACACAGAAAATTATTTATTTGATAGGAACTACATTGCTGGAGCCCAAAATTGTAACAAAATGTTTGATGAAGTATTGTATTATAACTTCTATTTACATAATTTGGAATAAAAATTAACTCCAATTATTAGCCTATAGCAATTGATAGTTTTCACTGTAGACTACTACTAGCGGAGACAAATCGCTCTCCTTTTAATTTTTCCGAAGGAGAGTCAGAATTAGTATCTGGTGGATAATAGAAAATAGAAAATAGAAAATAGGTTTACATTAATAATTAATTATTTTTATAGGATTAATCTAATTTGGTTTACAGTCCAGGGATAGGATAGGATTTCATCTCATCCCATCCCATACAAATTTTAACTCAGCACAATTACATAGATACAGCCACCCTTGTCTTTCAGAGGAGACAAAAAGCCGTCTCTCCCGATCTCCTATACAGGGTGTTTCAGGAGAAATGTGCAATACTCCTCAGGCTGATTCCTCACACCAAGTGGACAAAAAAGTTTCATGGGACCATCCCCCAAAAACGCTTTGTTACCGAGATAACAATGGCGGAAAATTGAGATTTTTCAAAATATATTAATTTTTCTCATTTTTTAGAGGCTTTAGTGAGGTTCTGAAATGATCAATTCCTATGTAAAATTAGCTGAGGAATTCAATGAAACCAGTTCCAAGTTTGTAACTTCAACGGTTATTGAGATAATTGGAAAAAATATGCTAGAAAACGCCATTTTTCAACAATAGGTTTACATTAATAATTAATTATTTATAGGATCAATCTTTTAATTTGGTTTACAGTCCAGGGATAGGATAGTATTTCATCCCATCTCATCCCATTCAAATTTTTACCTCAGCACAATAACATAGATACAGCCACCCTTGTTTTTCAGAGGAGACAAAAAGCCGTCTCTCCCGATCTCCTATATAAAGTCATCTGCAGTCGTCATATTCCATCATTCCTCTAATTACCCACGCAAGAGCCTGAGTGCTCATGTGGGCATCACCTTGACACCTTCAGAAAAATCTACCACCATTCTTTTTTAATCGATTACGTGAGGTTAAGTCACTACAAACAGAAATTATTACCATTCTTTTTTCATAAATAAAGTTATTAGTCTCTTACTAGGTGCTATAAATGGATAGAAAATGAGTAAGTGAATAAATGGATATGAAAATGAGTGAAGTCAAACCACGAACACTATGGACTGCTCTTGGATGGGTGACCAGTACACATTGGTGAGGTGGCACCTACCCGTGAAGGTCTTCTCACCATTGGAAGCCTTACGAATTTTTTTCCCCATTTCAGAGTGGAAACCCTTCTTATCAATTCCATATTAGAGAGAGGAGAAATTTCACAACAACATTCTCAGCCCGTCCAAACGTTCTACATTTACAGCGTATGACCGCGTGAGAAGCGGCACTCCTCAGGGACAGTGCAGCCCTATGTGTGGGAACTGAGTGTTCACTGTTATTTCAACCAGGCCGCTACAACAGTAGCCTTTTAGCATATGCGCGGCCCTGGGGGCGCCTAAAAAGGGGCGTATCATAATCAGACACCCTAAAAGATCTATCTCGCGCGGCGCCGTGTACACCCGTTGTTATTATCATATTTCATGCTTAAACTGTGTTTACTCTGTTATTATTTCTGGTTTTTGTTTAGACTTGAAAACATTGGAGTGCTTGGATCGCTGGGAGGAGTGGAGAGGGTGACACGCGACCAAAACTATCACTCCCGTATTTTGTGGACACGGTCCGTGGGAGGTCCACCCCCTCCCCCCGCCGTTCATTAGGGGATGCTGTACCCCAGGCTCCCACGATGTTGCACACCCCATACAAAAATTCGTAATATCAAATTACTGGGCATGTAAGCGTGCTGACAAAATATAGCTGGGATGTTGGCAGGTTATTTTGAGCGTATAAATAACAATTAAAAGTTGAAGCCTTCATGCTGGTGGTTGGTTGAAAGTGGAATATTGAATATTCTATGTTTATGGGCTACTAGAGTTCAATGATTGATCGAATTGAGTTCAATGATTAATTAATTAGTTTTTAAGATTGTTGGTGAGTGAATTGTGTGGAAGAGTTGAAACTTTGGATGAAATAGAGTGTGTAAAATTGTGGCCAAATGGAGTTCTAGCATTATTCAGTTTTCAATTTCTTCTGCTGTACTCAATTATAAGTACAGAATGATTATATAGGCTAAGTATAGTGGATTTAATACCGTGTTGAACTCGACTTCAAAGTACTAGAATAAGGAATGAGTGTGATGAGATCTTTTACATATTATTTTTTATTCTATTCATTCATCTTTGATTGATTTCATTTAATTTTTAAATGATAAACTTTGAATTAGGCCTTGAATTGGCTCAAGATTAAGAACTTTGTGTTTAAAGTATTTCAATCCCTACTGATTGTAAATTGATTTTGAAACATATTTTACAAGAGGATGTCAATAAATGATTCAATATTTGTTGACTTCAACAAACCAATAGTTTAAATTTTTTAGGACAACATGGTACCTTGAATATAAGTTTTGAAGTTCTCTACATCTACTCATGCTTAGCTCTCACAGAACGCTCGCCTATTGTCATGACAGAGCTCAGCAATAATAGCCTAATATTAATAATTTTTGAACCATCAATTTGATTGGCCTTCAGTTTTCAGCGGTTAACTTCAATTTGATTCTCGAATATTTTGGTTTTTCGTAGAAATATATTATAAAATATTATTGAAGTTTTTCAGTTGATATTAATTTGACACCTTGTGCATGGACTACCAGCAACTATAGGACCAACCTATATCCAGTTCATTCTCATTCGTCAACCAAACTATTATTACGTCAATACACATCAACAAGCATTCGACTAATAACCGGCACAATGTCTAGCCGGGTTGACATGCTGATTAATTGGAACATTCCAGATCCGCACTAATGGAGATAATTATGAGATGGTGTCTATGTGCAGCAAAACATGACAGCATGTCATAATGACCCCTGGCGACTACTGAGGGAACTAACTACTGTCCCTCACCACATGACACAAGTCCCTCGATCACTCACAATCCTACTCAGTGTGACATGAGTCAAAGGCGGCTCGCGCCCACGAATCAGGTGAAGTGCTGTACAGTTTAAGATACGAACACTTCACCTGTTTCGTGGGCACGAGCCGCCAGTGAGTCAGTATGACATGAGTATGTCACGCTTGGAACTGTACCGCTCACAACACAACAATGGATTGTCACATGATTAAAATGTTTCCGAGAGGGGGTGGCTGGCTAATGTTACTCCCCAGAATCCAACGCACCGGATTAACAGGGTGTTCACGTTCAGCCCCGAGACCGGACAATAGTTTCGCCACTCAAACGAACTAGACTAATCCTCAGTCGGAGTATTTTGTTCGCAAATTTCTATTTAGACACACGCTACTAATCTCAATGCACGGGTATTAAGCCACGAAGTGAGACAGATTTATGTAGACAATGTTATTTGAGGAAGGCTTTCAAACTGGTTTGATGTTATAATCTGAGTGTATTCAGGGCTGTGTTTTCACACATAGTCGTTTTGTTTGTTCAATAGTAATGGATACAACAACTGAATAATCCATAGGCTATGTGTCATTAATGGATGCAATCACTTTATCATGTATATGTATATATATCACTAGTGATACGACTAGTAATAGAGAGTGATATACATTCTCTGTAGTAATGGATAGGCTCTTAGCGTGGAGCGTAGTCACAATCACAGAGTCAGTTATTTAATTCGAAATTGTTTTCTCTCAGGATATATGGGATGCAAGTGACTATTATCTCTTTGTTGTTGAAAAGGATTTTGAATTCAGCTCAACAAGCTGTCGTTTCATTTCATTCATAGTGTTAAATTGCAATAGATTTGGTTCAATGGCTTAATCCGATACCTTTGTTTTATTTCGTGGTAATTCTCGTCCCAAGTGGATAGCTCAACCAGGGGATTGGACACGTTCAACTCATAAACGCAAACTTGTGAAACAAGGAATCTGTTGGGAAATTTGGTTATTTGGTGTTGGTATACCTGAAGATATAGGATTCAAATTGAGATGGATTCACTGGATACTTTAAATTTTAGAATGTAAATTACAGGCTTCCATAAGGCCTAATTGACTAATAATAATCATTCAAGTTGGGAATCTCTCACTGATTTATTAACGAGATTAAAATACAATAGGATTGAAACACAGACAATGTCCAAAACGTCCCTTTTTCCCAATTTTGGTTGAAATATTCAAAATAGAGGTTATGTCCACACTTAAAACTCCAATTATACACAAATTTGAACTTCTAAAGGTAAAAAAACCATGAATCTCTCACCTGGTTTCCAATTAAATCTATTTAATTACTCTGGTACCTTGATAAAAGGCCCTTGAAATTTAAAAATTAGACTTGATGAAAAATGTACACTCTTTCGCCATTTGTATTCTGGTTCATGAAAAGCAGAGCAGTGTAATAGTGAGAAAGAGCAGGATAATTGTGAGGAATTTACATAGTTGAATAAATTTGTATGATATATTGAAATAATTCAATCAGTATGTAGAAGCATAAGTCCTAGGGAGGACTACGAGTACTAACTTAGTCCAATAGTCCAACTATAAGTTAGGAATTAGTTTCTCAATAGTCTCTGATGAAACTAGATCGCAATAGTAGATGGAAAAAGTGATAAATGTACCTTGGTAACAAGGTTTTGCCTATTGTTACTCGTTTAATTCCACTATTTAGTTCAAGAAATCAAACTGCGGAGTATGTCCACTTCAGAAACACTCTGTACAGGGAAATCGGATTTCCTATCCAAATTATTGGATTTCCTAATTACTCGTATATTAGTGTCGTGTTATGGATCAACTTCTTTTCATATCAAATATCGCTTCAACATCATTGTTTAGACATAGATTATATTCCCACTGCTTAGTAATAGATAACAGATCCAACTCCCTTTTTCCTTTTTAGTAGAATATGTACTATAGAACAGTTTCTCTGAAGTGATTTACACTTGCGAATGCCTCTAATAAGTTCGAAACATGTTGTGTTGAGATATAAAACTACTAAAACGGGTACTATGATTCCAATAATTCCAATACACTAAAATAGCAACATTTATACGGATGACTTACGGGAATCTGACGTTTTTTAATGAAATAATAGTTGGCTATTTTTCAAATTATTGCATATATTCTACACGAGATCAAAGCTATACCATTCTAGTTGACAAAGCTTAATACCTGCAATTTTAGTTATGTGTGAAAAAAATGTCGTCAAGGCGATGTCCATTATTTCGAATGCTCTCTTCTCAAAATCCTCCCTCACACGGAGAACTAACATTTCTGAAGTGATTAGAGCAATTTCTTGATTGGTTACATTTTCAAGCCACGAAATTTGGACGAGTTGGTGGATTTGATCATTCGAGACGTTGCTGTGATCACTGCAGAAATGTTAGTTTGTGTGATTGAGGATTTTGAGAAGAGAGTTGAGTCCTACATTAAAAATGATTGAGATCACTTTGACGAAATTATTTCTCACAGATAACTAAAATTTCAGGTATTGAACTTTGTCCACAAAAATGGTATATAATGAGATTTGATTTCGTGTGGAGAAAATATGCAATAATTTCAAAAATGACCCAATATTATTTCATTTAAAAACGTTCGATTCACGTAAGTCACACTGTATTTCTCTATAGTAGCATAATACCGTTTAGGCGATCGCGATTACGATCTTGCCATATGCAACGTCGATGCTATCGTCAAGCGGATACATTTCGGTCGAGTGCAGTGTAATTTGATTACCGGCCTCCTCTCTGTGACGTCACTGACTGCCGCCTCCACGGCCTCCAACCGCCTCCCTTGAGGATTTTGCGGCAGCTGAGGTCGCGTGCCAATATAGAACTGCCGCCCCATGCGCTAATTTCTCTCTTCCGCCCCAGTCACCCGCTCTTTACCAATCTCTCACTCACACACTCACCCTCTCTCTCTCTCTCACTCTCTCTCTCTCATTCACTCACTCTATCTTTCTATCTATCTCTCTTGCATCATCCGACACGTGACCCGCGCCTGCTCTCCTATGCGAACAAATCAACAAACTAATAGTTGATGAAACGAAACTATACCTCGTTTCAACTAGTAACTAGTTACTTAGTCAATAAACTAGTAGAAGTTGTATAAAAATTTAACCGACGTTAAGTGAAAGAAAACAATAAGAACGGATGAAATAGCATATGCAGAGTGTTTCAAGAGGAATGTGCAATACGATTGTCCTTACGACAAGTGGAGAAAAAAGTTTCCTAGGACATACCCCCAAAAACACTCGGTTACCGGGATAACAATGGCGGAAAATTGACATTTTTCAAAAACAATTTTCCAATTCTTTATTCGCTTTATGTAGATACAAAATCGCTGTAATGCTTTGTTCCTGTGTGGCAGGAATTCTAATTAATGAAATCTCTTAAACAGCCATCATAACTGATAACATTGGAATCCAATTTCACTTCAATTCGATGCGGTTGAGGTTCTCTTATCTAGTTTCGACTGAAATTGTGTAGAATGAAGTCTGACAGGTACTGATGGGGAGAAGGTTTGGAATGATTGGTTTTCTTCATGGTTATAGAGAAGCATAGTTGGACGATGTTTAACCTCAGTTGGTGAAATGTGTGGAGAGTGTTTGAAATGAAGATAGTGATGAGAAAAAGCCAGGTTTGCAATAATTGGTTATGGTTATGGTTATAGAAAAACAGTTGATTCAACTCTGGTTAAACCAACAACTCAAAACAAACGGAGTGCTTTTTTTTCTTTAATGGAACTTCATCTTTCACAACCCACTTGCAAAAGGATGTAATTATTTATCATATCAGCACGGTGGTCTGAGGGGATTGGCTTGTAGGAGGTGGTCAGAATTCAAACATACAATAAAGAACAAAGAAAAACAATGTTTGCATTGTATAAATGAACTGAATAATCTATAATCAGTACTGAATATGAAGGGTTTACGGGGCTTGAGGGTTGAGGTCTTTGAAGATGAAAGTTGATTGAATCATCCGGAGTTTGACATGGAGAAAGACAAGTAGGAGAAACATAATCATACCTCAATAATGATAGGCTACAGCTTGAGCTATGTCCGTTTCATGGAGTAATAATTTTTTACTCTTTCCAGTATACTAGTACTGTACTATAGGTAATAGGTATATCAGGTAAATAGGTAAATAGGTATATAGGTATAGGTAAATCAGGTATATAGTTCTATAGGTAAATTACTTTCAGGTAAATCACCTATACTCTTTTTGATGTTACTGCTTCTTGATAACTCTTACAATAGAATCATTATTTTTATTGAAGTTTCAGTTTATCGATTGAAGTTCATTATATTGATATTATATTAACAATAATGTTGATCAACTCTTATTTTCACAGAACTCAATTCTCACAATTACTCAATATTGAGCACTGATTATTATACATTATTCAGTTTATTTATACAATGTAAAGACATTATAAGTTACATCGGGAGTCGGAAGTTTTCGTATTTTAGAGTAGAATTATACAGAGCTTCAGTTCAGGCCTAGAAAACATAATAACTTAAATTTTATGATGAAAATCTTTCGACTCATTCGGATCCATCAATCTATAATATGGTGTAATGTTATAAAATAATAGTAGAATATTTTATAATTATAAAAAAGTATGATAATTGACTGTAGAATGATACTAGTCAAGTATTCTAACTGATTCCAGTGTAATACTTATCAATATTGGTATAGGATTCAATTTTCTTTCTAGTTCTTTAAATTGTAGTATCTAGAAACTTCTTAGTATGGGAATATTTCCCATGTCTCTACTAGTATTAAATTTTCTTTCTAGATCTTTAAATTGTAGTATCTACAAACTTCCTAGTGTCGGAAGTATTCTAACTGATGTATTCAAGTTTAATGCTTATCAATATTTGTATAGTATTCAATTTTCTTTCTAGTTCTTTAAATAGTAGTATCTAGAAACTTCTTAGTATGGGAATATTTCCCATGTCTCTACTAGTATTAAATTTTCTTTCTAGATCTTTAAATTTTAGTATCTTTAAACTTCCTAGTATCGGAAGTATCCTAACTGATGTATTCCAGTGTAATGCTTATCAATATTTGTATAGTATTCAATTTTCTTTCTAGTTCTTTAAATTGAAGTATCTATAAACTTCTTAGTATGGGAATATTTTGCATGTCTCTACTCCACAATTGGTTTTGTCTACTCTACTGCTATTGAAAGAAGTGTAGGGTACAGAAAGAGCCGCGCTTACTACTTGAAATATTCAATATTCTGCTGAACAAACATTAACAAAACGATTCCCACCACAATTCATGAAAATTCCTATGCCATCCTTACTGCTGTAAAAAATAATTCATAAAATTTCCACAACCAGCTCTAACAAAACGATCCTTACTGCCATAAAAAATAATTCATAAAAATTCTACAACCACCATTCACCCCTAGCCTACATAGCCGGAAAAACGCATCTCACCATAGCAGACTCCCAAAGGTAGTTAAAAGAAGTATATTCTGAACAAGCAAAGAAGACCTTCTGGCAAGATGGGAAAATGACTCCAGCTCGGCCAATAATTATTCAAAAATAATAAATTTATTCACAAATTGTGAAAAACATTCTGATCTGCAATTTGAGTCCAAATTTGTAATGATTGAACCAATATTGACCGAGCTGAAGTCATTTTCCCATTTTTTCAGAATGTCTTCTTTGCTTGAACTGACTATACCCGTTGTAACACAACACAAACCCCCGTATAACCATAACCATAGCAATTCCATAGATAGAGACACACACTTTTACAGAGAGAACAGGGTAGTGAGGGGGGTAGGAGAGGTCGAACAAAGCAGTATTTTGCAAGTCATAAACGAAGCTCACTAAAACTTACAACCCCCAACCCCAAAAAAAAAATCCCCCACTTCCTCTCTTATTCTCTCTTATGGGAAAACGCACATTGAGGGGGTGGAATGACTTTGGGGTACGGTTTGTCATTTGGGACCCCCTCCACGACGATCTTAAGCCCTAAAGAATATAGTGGGGGGATTGAGGAGGGGGGATGGAGGAGGAAGGGGAATGTCTCACGTTTTTCCACATCACCACTAAACGTTATAAGGGCTTTGACTCGTTTTGTTCACATACAATATTCATGAGAAAGTGCTGCTTTCAAGTCTCCCTCCCCCTACCACCTTACATTTTCGATACAACTAGATTCTGTCCAAGCAAAGAAGACATTTTGGCAAGATGGGAAAATAGCTCCAACTCGGTCAATATTGTTCTAAGAATTGTAGATTTGGTTTTAAATTGTAGGAAATACTCTTATCTACAATTGAAGACCAAGTCTATAATTTTTGAACCAATATCAACCGAGCTGGAGTCATTTTCCCATCTTGCCAGAGTGTCTTCTCTGCTTGGACAGACTATACGAATCACTCTACTTCTACCAAACCCCCCTCTCCCCTTCCGAAGAACCCCATTAGCCCCGGGATTACACGCAGCTCGTTCGGTGACATTCCTAGAGGGTGGTTGTAGCCGGCTAGGGGTCGAAGCGTTTTAAATAATTAAACATAACAGGGACAGTTTGTCGGTGTTTGAGTGTGTGTGAGTTGTCCCATGCCCTTCAACAGCTCTTAAGGGTTGAGTGAGTTTTTTAGCACGGGCCTCTCTATCCTATTAGCGCCGAGCAACTAGCCTATTTAGCCGGCTGCTAATCCGCTTAATGTGTCGTTTACGCTTTGGCTCCTTTGCAAATCTGCTGCTGAGTCTCAAGTGGTTTTGGTTTCATTAAATATTTGATGGGAGTGTTTTGCTGAGAAAGTTGGTTCTATAATTGGATGGATCCCTATGATTTTACAAATAATTCTATATTAGTGAATAGGGCTTGTTTTGCTGAAAAGTTGATTCTATCTTTGAATGGTTTCCACAAATACAGTATCCTACAGTTAACTATTATTATTGAGGAGAGTAGATAAAAAGTAATAATGCTGTCAAATAATATATTAAGAATGTTTAAAAAGGCCGAATTCGCCAATCTTTGAATGGATACCTATGATTCCACAAATATACCTTAGTATACTATAATAATTATTATTAAGGAGAATAGATAATAAACAAATTATGTAAAATAATATCTGAAGAATGTGTATTGTGTAATGCCCGGCTTCAAAAAAAAGACAAAACTGGTTATATCGCCACTTCGTTCCAATCAATTCAAGCTGATTGAAAATGGTTCTTAAAACATGATTTTTTGTTGGTTCAGGAGCAAACCTAATTTCTATTCTGGTGAATTCGAGTATAAATTTAATACTAACTACATTATTTTTATTTGACAATCTCAAAAACGTACATTGCAATCAATAGAAGAATACATTAATTGATTATTAATCAAGTCACTGGCAGCTCGTAGCCATGAAACAAGTGAAGTGCCAGTTTCTTTCACTGTACAGCACTTCACCTGTTTTTTATTTTAAATAATTATCAAAGTTCCCTTTTTCAAATGTTTTTTCAATGTTTCGACTAAGAAAATAATTGAAAAGGGAACTTTGATAATTATTTAAAATAAAAAAACAGTGATAAAAGTAGCCCTGAGATAAAGGAAGCACTTCACCTGTTTAGTTGGCACGAGCCGCCACCGAATTAATCATACATGAATATTTATTTATTGTACATTTCAAATATGAACACGATCGTTTCATCCACTTGATACATTCCATGACAAAAAAAAGCATTCAAAAAAAATAACGCATAACCACAGACTATCTTTAAACTCTTGTTCTAACCTGAACAGTTGTCTCAACAAATTGATTATCATCATGCCAGTCACCCACTAATTCCATGCCATCAATCACCATAATCATCATCACCACAATCACCGGCTTGATCATCATCAACATAATCTCAATCACCCTCCGCAGAAAATCTCCCGAAAAGGCTTTACTCACAAATCAGCATCCTGTGTAAACAAAACCCAGTGAAGCCACAAATCCACCGTCTGTCCAACGATAATTGTCAGATTCCATTTCTATAGACGGATCTCTACTCACTATAGCTTACAAACACCAGCTCTTTGGAAAGTAGACAGGTTTCAGTCGGTGCAATACACCATACAGATGATTTACACAAAGGATCTCATCCCTTCAAATCACAGAAATCGACGACAAAAGTCAAAAAAGGCCGAATGAGAGATAGAGAGAAAGAGAAGAGAGTTGTGCACCAGAGAAGGATGGATAATAGTGAGAGCACTAGGGAGAAAATAGTTCACCATCTGCTCACTCATACAAAGGTGGTGGCACTTGCCAATAGTCTGTCCAAACAAGGAAGACATTCTGGCAAGATGGGGAAATGACTGCAGCTCGGTAAATATTGGTTTGAAAATTATCAATTTGGTCTCAAATTGTAGAACAGAATGTTTTCTACAATTTAGTATCAAATTCATAACTTTTGAACCAATATTGATCGAGCTGCAGTAGCTCTACCATCTTGCCAGAATGTCTTCTTTGCTTGGACAGACTATACTAAAACGCGAGTATGACTTACAAAAACCATTATTATCATCATCTCCTATCAGTGTTGATCCGTCTTTTTGTTTTCCACCCCACCGATATTATTATTATGCCTTCCCCCTTCTATTCGCAGTTTTCGCAAACACAAAACAGACCTGGAAACAGACTGTGAAATACACACAAAGTGAAAGAAACAGACAGATGTGCGGTAGTTCTGTCAAGTCAGGGAGAGAAAGAGAGAAAATTCCGACCTCTGTTTCGTCTATTTATGTGTTTTGAGCCATTTATTCCTTTTAAACAAAATATTTTATTGCTAGGAACACTATCCGTGATTATATAGCCCCCTACAAACATAGAAATCGTTCGCTTCTATCTCTATAGTGTTGTCTATTTCTATTAATATGATGACCCACCTTTTCATCCCTCTCTATTCGCTACTATCTCTAAGCAAACTGTCCTTCTCTCATTCAATAGTATTTCTATATTTCATCTCTTTCTTGTTGTCTCTGCAACTATAAACCCTCTGCTAACATAGAATCTGTCCTATTCCTATTCCTATTCCTATTCCACTGTCTCATATTTTTTATTGCAGTATTCTATTCTCTATGGTCTACAGCACAAATATTCTATTCCTACAACAGGCCTGACCCCGGTTATAGGAATAGAGGTGGGATTGCCGTCCCGCAACTCAAATGGTGCGGATTTTATTGACAAATTTTCGAAACTATGGAGCAACAACAATACAGTGATAGAATAGTGTGAAACTGTCTGGAAAATGTGATGGTCGAAAAAATAGAAGATGTTTCTATCGGAAGAACAATTTAGCGTTTTTATGTAATTTCACTTGTTAGGATTGAATGTTTCGTTGGATTTATACACTTTGCTCCACTGCTATTGGGAGGTGATAATATATTAGGACAAGTGTCTAAGTTAAATTTCTGTCAAAGCAACAACAATTAAGCGTTTTTATGTGATTTCACTTGTAAGGATTGGATTGGTAATTGCGTGGATGTTTAAATGGGTTTATACACTTCACTGATATAATGATGAAATTTGTGTTAAGTGAGACAATTGAGTACGTTCCTATACTAATTAGCTCACAAAATATTATGGACCTTCGGAAAAAATAGGCCTAACTCTCACAAAAAATTACGATTTGTTGATGAATTTCAAAACCAATCTAATCAATCCTTCGAATGGGGTCAATTTTCTATTTATTGTTATAAAAATTCAATTAAAACTTTCTTCTAATATTTCTACTGAATTGTTTTAGTTTTTCAATTATATAGTATTAGGACGGTATGAGATCATGAATAGTTTTAGTTCTTATCGTATTCGTCGTGTGAGGTGAGATAGGAGAGAATGAATAAGTATAAGATAAGATTGCAAAATCATATTTCCATCTCATTTCATAAAATACAGAACTATTTGAATCAAATACTGTCCTTAGTGACACAATAAAAGTAACACTGAATCTGAATTCTATAAATAAATTATGAATTCTTCAAGTAGGTACTAACTTGATAGATTTGTACTAATTTAAATAAATAAATCCTACAAGTTCTAACTCGTTGAATTGTACTAATTTGATTAAATAAATAAATTAATTGATTAATTGCTATTCAAGCGTAAGATAGTTAATAGTAAATCAGCTTCATGTTGTGTGAATGATACACCATCCACCATTTTCTCGCCAGGAGCCATTTTCTAAGGCAGAACTCACGAAACACTGTCAGCCAATCAGAAAACAGCAGGCGGGGCATGAAGGCGTGTCCAAGTAGAATTTTAAACATCACCCGACAACTGCTGCCATCTACTGGTCGAATTTGGGAACTTTTCAAACTGATATCGCTGGCCGATCGGAGCGTAGGTGGAGATTGGAAGCGTGTCCAATGATAGTGAGATACAGTAGATAAAAGATCTTTTATCTAGTCACTGTAGAAGCAAGTCACCCTACTTGCCATCTGTTGGCTGAATTCGGAACTATTTCGATTGTTTTCATCATGAAATTCGACGAGAGCAGTGAGAATGGCTGCAATCTTGAATTTTCTTGTGATCTAGTTACTAGTTTTCGATTTTAATCAAAGCATGCACATATTCGCTTTTCAATTGAATGCAGGATTTATGATGATTCCCAATATTTTTCCGTGAATAATTTGTAATTTCCTTCCTTGCAATGGGTGCAATGGGTCTTTCGAACAAAATATTATATTTCAAAATACATTAGAATATGTTTTAATGCATTACACTACATTCGAATACTATTTCAAAAAATCAGAATGAATTACATTACAATTATATTCGAATGGTACATTAGAATAGGCCTACGTAACAATAATTCACGGCTTTAAAGGTTGTATTTTTATAGGACTGCTGACAAGTGCCATTTGGTCGCTGTATTTCATCTTTCATGAAGGGCACGTGGGCACCAATATTGGAATAACAAATCAATATAATAGAACATTCTGGAAACTCAGATTTTGAACAACCTAAAAAATATCTATGAGATATTTATTGTAGAATTGAGTGAGTATTTTCCACATTAACATGATTGAATTCATTTATATTAATTCGAGTAGAATATGTATGATTGCTATTTAATCATAAACATTGATACCTTTAAAAATGGCATTAAACGTGCAAAATCTATTGAGAGAAACGTGAAAATCCACGAAGATTTATGTACAAGCACCTCGATATAAGAAAAGAAATAGAATAAAAAAGAAATCTGTTCAGGAAGAAAAGTCACGTGTAGAATAGCTGGCAGCCGCAATGTGGGCGAGTGAAAAAGGAAATGACAGCGGACAGAAGAGCAAAAAGGATGGAACAAACCAGAATCTGGTGGTTGGGGAAAAAGGAAAAGATCATAAATTGACCTGAGCAACGGTCATTCAGGGGTTGAGGGGGGATTAAAGGGGGTTCAGCACCCCTGAGACGTTCAAATTTCATTAAGTACCACGATTTTCCAACTTTTCCCCAGCAAACCTCACGCTAGACAATTGCACACATGTGTGAGAGCGAGAGAGAAAGAGAGATATAGTCTGTCCAAGCAAAGAAGACATTCTGGCAAGATGGGGAAATAACTCCAGCTCGGTTAATATTGATTAAAAAATTATATGAATTTGTTATAAAATTGTAGAAAAAATTCTGCTATACAATTTGAGACCAAATTTATGATTTTCGAACCAATATTGACTGAGTTGAAGTCATTTTCTATTTCGTCAGAATGTCTTCTTTCTTGAACAGACTATAGCATGTGTGTGTAGGTTTGAGAGAAAGGGAGATAGCATGTGTGAAGGTGGAAGAGAGATATTGAAAGCGATCAAGTGTGTGAGTGAGTGAAAAAGAAAATCGTCTCTCACCTGTTCTGGCAGTGGTCAAAAGCCACAGTCGTAATTTGCCGAGTTTTTCTTTCCAACCTATTTAGGATCGGATTGGTGGTGTGGAATTTAAGCGGTAAATTTGAAACGAATCACTGCAAAAAACATTTGAAAGGGGATGGTTGAAAAAAGGTAGGCCCCTCTATAAGGTCATATTACCAAAAAGGATAAATAATGAATGATCTAGTAGTTGAATGTTGTATAGTCTGGTCGAGCGAAGAAGACATTCTGGTAAGATGGAAAAATGAGTCCAGCTCAGCCAATATTGCTTGAAAAATTATAAATTTGATATCATATTGTAGAGAAGTAACCAAGAAGTAACAATAACCAAGTTTAAAACTTGTGAATCAATATTGACCGAGCTGGAGTAATATTTTTCCATCTTGCCAGAATGTATTCTTTGCTCAACCAGACTATAACTTTATTGACGGTTCTTTAATAGCGTGCTCTCTGATTCAGCAATATTCAAAATAATAAAGTATCAATAATTGTCGTTTCACAAAATACATTAGTTTAGTAGAAAGTAAATACATACTTTAGTTTTAATTGAAAAATAAAATGAAAATCAAATACCCTTTTAAAAACTTCAAAATTATTAAAACACAGACATGTTTCGGGACATTCAGCCCATTATCAATGTGGATAAAATAATAATGAAATAAGTAAACAAGATTAAAAATATAAGTTTAAATAATATCATATGAATCATTTTATTTTTCAATTATTTTAAATAGCTATGAGTTTTAAAGTTCAATTTACTTTGATTTTAATGTAACCAGATAGGAAAAGATAAGATTTGAATATTATGAGTTACTTATATTACTTTCATGTTCAAGCATACTGGAATAGAACCGTAGAAGTTGATGTAATATTGTGAAGGAAAATTGTAAGGTTTGAAGAAATCAAATCAAAACATAGATTAAGTGGTACAACATATAGGCTGTCATTATAGAATATTTACTACGAAAAGCTTTCTAAAATGGCAAAATTCAATAACACACCAATGTGGATATTATTATCAAATTCATGCTGAAAATAATTAATATAATATTGCACAGAAATAATTATTCGAACTTAATAATATAATAATAACATCAACCTCTGCGGTAACGTGAAGTGAATATGAAATTGGCAACCAGCTAGTAGACTTATGCCCTTCGTGGGCTGTTAAGCCATTGAAAAACAAACAAAAAATAATAGCTCGAAATTCTAGCATAAATCTCTTTAAACTTCCCCGAAGTTTATCTCTCTATGTAATCTCTCTATGCTCCCTTACATAGAATTATAGTACCATTGTACAATCAAGCAGTCTACAAAATATTTTTTCTCTAATTAAAAAATCAGAACTCATTAACTAAACAGAATAACTTTAAATTGAGTTCAAATTATCAAAAAATTGTGCCGTGACCAGGATTCGAACCTGGGTTACTGCGGCCACAACGCAGGGTCCTAACCACTAGACGATCACGGCTTGATGGAGGCAAAGAGTTGTTGTCTGAATAAGAGCAGTGATTGAAAACCGTGAAGCGAAACTAGTTGAGAAGTTAAAAACATTTCACGGTCTTCTGGCTGGCAATTTATTGCAGTTCGATGGCTGCGTGATTGTAAAAAAACGCGAAATGGAGTTGGTGGAAAGTGGAGCGAGGCGCGCAGAAGGCGCAGACGCTAGGTGTGGACCGGCAACGGACTGAGAGACTCATTACAGCTTCCTGTGTATGACGTCGATGGGACAGTTGAAGGCTTTGCCTCATATCATGTGAGTACTCGGTCGATTCACTTTCAAAACAACATTTACAAAGCAGGAGATGAATGAATGAAATTAAACGATTGAATAGGAAGGTATTACGGTATACAGTAATACAGTAATAACGATACCGTACATCTTCCTATGTGCGATATTTTGAGCTGTCTATGTGCGATACAGATGAGGCAGTGACTGCAGTTACTTTGCTTGTGTGAGCTATATGTGCTGTATTTACTTACAAGATGATGATAAGATATTCAATAAAGGTACACAAGATGACGCATGAATCGTCAAACTATTCGATGAGAAAGTGCTACAGGAAAATGATACAGGAAGGAAAATACCTTACGATCCGATGTTTTCGACAAGGAAAAGGCGGATTCACTATTGAAGATTCACTATTCAAAAGCTATTCATATGTAATTTATGTATAGGACGAGGGAACAAATTCATTCCGCTAATCTACTGACTGAATCTGATGATGTAATCAGGATATAATATAATATATAACGGACAACGGTTAAATGAAAAGACCATAGTTTGACATATTGTCAAACTACATTGTAAACATAAATTTATCAGAGATTGTAAATAATATGGTGTAGCAACCGTCACCGGTATCTCGATTTTAATAACTCTGTGGTTTGATAATACCTTGCCGTTTTATTCAATATGGATAACTACCACAATATCACCTTCACAACTACTCAATAAATATATAACGATATTTATAGCAGGTAGGCTATATCAGGACTACCACTTCTTATAGTATTGATGAATGAGTCGAGTGCTTGAAAAATGTAACAATTTTCAAAACCTTTCCACAGAACAAAACAATCAAATCAAATCTGCTCATGAAACTAGAAAAGGTAGGCTTCCACATGAATGAATTTATAGGCTAAATAACTTTCTAATGATTCATAATTTATTCAGAAAGACTTCTCAGTGAGGTGACAACCAAAATTCCCAAACTTCAGAAAATTAAAGGGAACTTTGTAAGAAATAAACGTTGAAAGTTGAATTTTTCAACCCCCTTCCTAGAATTTATGTCCGTTACCAAGTAGATTTACAATATTTCGCCCAGCGTTTCCACAGCCGCCATGCACTGTTGCCAAGTTTCCTCTTTTATCAACATTTTTATTCTGCCAAGACACACAACTTTCCTCCCTGTTGAAAGGACGATGCCACTTAAGGGCTGGAGGGTTGCTCGGCAAGTTGGAGGGTAACCAAGTGACGTCACAGGGGGCGGAGCCAAGCGGCTCGGGCCAATGGGGAGACGCGTTACAAACGGCGTTCGGCGATAAGGTCGAAGTCACCCCTCAAACAAGGCGGAAAAGCGACCTTATCGACCCCCGGCGATCGATTCTAGAGAATGGTCAGGGAGGTTTTCAGGCTGACAGTCAGTACTTGCGCTGAGGCAAGCAAGGACGGTTCAAGCTTGCGCACAGACGACAGAAAACTACTTGAATCGTGCGAGGTTAACTGGTTTTTCGAGAAATTAACAAAAAAAACTATTGTTACCAACTGTAACATTTTTACAACGTGTGTGATAAACTAGTTTACGGAAAATTAACAACAAGAGTAACAATTGTTTCTGTTAAAAACATTTTTACAACTTAAAATCGTGCGTGAATTACGACAAATCAACTTGGAAAATAACAATTCTGTTTCCGTCGGTGACATTCTTACAATTTGAAGTCGTGCGTGGATAACTAAATCTCAAGAAATTGACAATCGTTCCTCTAGATAGTCTCTCAATTTTAAATGGTGCGTGGTTTAATGGAGTTTCGATAAATTAGCAACGAAAGTGACAATATTATTTTTTCATGGGATATGTAAGTGACATTCTTTGGACGTTCAATAACTCAGTGCTATATAGAATCAGTTAACCTTATAAAATCGTTTTCTTGATTAGTAAAAACATTTCATTATAGAACACCATACTGATATAATTTTGAACTTTATTTAAAAACATACTTCAAAATATTGAGGTGAAGTTTTCGTTACTGGTACCAATGAAACCTTGTTGCAAACCAGGAGAGTAAATTTTCTACGAGAATAAAATAAAACATTGATGATAACAATATTAAAGAGCTCTTATAACAGATATGAACTAGTTTGCTATTTCGTAGTTAGTTTCTCATACAGTTTTCAAATCTGTTAATTTTGATAGGATATTGAATGAAAGCAAATTTTAGTTTCGTCAGTTAGCGAGTCTATTCAAATTCGCGTCATGTTTCCAAAGTGATGAGTTTGTAATTGAGTGAAATGTTTAGAAACAATAATGATCGACTCGCATTTCCCGCAACCTGCTCACGAATTGAAAAACTTTCCATGGCAAATTTGGTGTAAGTAGATTTATTTCTGTCTTATATTTGATAGATAATAAAGATGTTGAATTGTGGTTCTTAGTATGGTTGCGACTATTTATTATACATTAGGTGATTTAGCCTGCAATTTCACGTTGAAAATAACTTGGAAAAAAAGAAGGTATCATGTTACAGAGTCGTTCAAGGAGTTTCCTTAAAATACAGTATGATTCAATTTTAATATGATATAAGTAGTATCAAAATTGATATCGAAAACATTTGATTTATTCATTTATTGCAAATGATGCCCACATGAGATTTTTGCTTGAGCGTGGGTAATGGATTCAGTGCAAGGAGGTGGCAAACGTCCATGCCTACCAAGACACGAACTCGCGACACGGGAGATGAAAGTAGACTGAAGATTGTATAGCAGACGCCAAAATAAAGGCGGTTGGTGAATGATTTTTATCAATTCTTAGCTCTCTCAGGACTGTCGGCGAACTGTGTACTATTATTTTTAGCGTCTACTCTACCACCTTAGACCACTAGTTCAACCTGACCGGCAATTATTGTGTTATCAAAGGCCTCTCATTTCGATTGTTTCATTTAATTTTGACATATGAATGTATATTCTTGAAAGCTGACAGGAAACTAAACCGCTGTGAACAGCTTTATATCATAAACAAATGATTCAATCTCCGATTATTAAGATTCTCTGAACTACGTGTTGGGTGTTTTCGGATTAAGTTAAAACTTCAAATTAAGAAATTAGTTGCACATTTTTAAATTGTCAATTTGATAAATTCACTAACACACCTCTGAAATTCTTTATGTATGTGATTGATACTCGAAAATAGCATTTATCGCGGATTGCCAGTCTACCCACAAATTTGTTAACTGTTTGCGTTTGCAGCTAGAATCCAGCTGCTAGAAAACACATTCGAATTCTCGAATGTTTTTCACGAAGTATTTCACAATTTTGACAGTGTTTACTGCAGCGATATTAATAAAGCTGAAAAGTTGGAATTAGCTGGGATTCTTTAGTAATTCCTGCCAAATCACTATAGTCATTCGCGACCTCTTGAGACAAAATAAACAACCCTTTTGTGTGTGTTTGCGTGTAATGGTAGGTCTTCTTCTGTGCGAAACAGTGGGCTGCAGTTGAACAGCTGACTCTTGTCTGGAGCTGTGATTGGATACAGTCCGACTTTACTTGTCTTGTTTCAAAAATCTTGTCTTTAGCTGTGATTGGCTACAATGGCCGACCGTTTCGCATAGACCTATCATTACAAACACACATACACGCAAAAGGTTTGTTTATCTCGTCTCAAGTGATCGTGAATAGAGTATAGATAGTAATTATTGGATCCAGAATTGGGTTTGAATGATAAAATTCTTTCATAAAGATAGATTGTTGTTCATTTAGGAATAGAATTTTCATTGAAGGCTTTGTCCACTCCACGGTTGCAGTATTGCCTCAATGTTGTGATATAATTTGAGGGAACTGATTATATACTAAACTTAACTGAGGGAACTCCTCAAATAAACCTACGAATTCAGAAATAGAACACAAAGTCGAAACGAGATCATCGTCGCCGTAAACAGAAGAATCCACCGGCAGTTGATTCTGCCGGGGAAATCACCGACAATGGAGCTAAAGGAGACTAATCACCGACAATGGAGCTAAAGGAGATTGAATGGGATGCTAAAGAGCTAAAGATCGATGATTATCGACTTCTGGCCTAAACTGGACGTTATTAATGTAATGTGACATGTGGACGATACATTGTGTTTTCAAGAAGGTCGTTCATCCGTGCAAGTCCCAAGTGTTGAATTACACTTGAGTAGCGCACAGAATAAATAATCGACATTTTGTATTTTTCTGCGATTTTTTGGATGTGAGCAATTCTTTATTATTACGTGTCTAATTAGTGGGAAGTTCTGAAGGAGTCCCACAGCCGACACAGCCACATGAATGAATATTGTGATAATACTTGATTTCTTAGACAATGATTAAAATTTTTGAGAAGATCTTCTGATTTCATATAGCCAAAACACAAAAATATCAATAGAGTATACTATATTTACATAGACATCACACTATTCCATTAGTTTCTTCAATGTTTTAACACTGCAGGCTACTAAAATCACCTTATTTCTTGAAATGAAGGTGCTATTCTATTACAAATAATAAACACAAGAAATTGAGGTGATTTTAATCGAGGTTATTACAAAATGTCTTTAATAACCTTGATTTTAGTAGCCTGCAGTATATTTTATTTATACTATAGGTTTAATAATCTGATTTCATAGTCAAAACACCAGAAAGTCTATAAATTACAGTAAGTTATATTTTATTTATACTATATGTTTAATCATAGAATAATGGAATACAACTCAAGCTCATATATTCCAATCCTTTCTGGTTTGATACACACTATATAGCATTTACCAGTTCACTCACAGCTGTTTGTTGTGTGTGCATTGCAGCTAGCATCCCCAAGTGCGGCGGCTGTCACGAGCTGATCCTCGACCGATTCATCCTGAAAGTGTTGGAGCGCACCTGGCACGCGCGCTGTCTCAAGTGCAGCGAGTGTGGCGCTC
>CM029547.1:2793007-2913322 GCA_017141385.1 Sogatella furcifera | reverse complement strand
TTGAAATGTGACAGAAACAGACAAGAAAGTAGTATGATAAGATAGCTACTATAAATCCTGAGCGACCTTGGGAGAGTCATATAGTAATCAATTCTTATGTAAAATGAGCTGAGAAATCGAATGAAACCAGTCAAAAGTTTGTAACTTCAATGGTTATCAAGATAATTAGCAAAATAAGCCAGCAATCTGAATATTCCAACTTTAAATTTAAAGAGATATAAATTTTATAAAACTTAACATAAACTTTGAATAGAAGTACTAATGCATGTTTTCTGAATCAATTGAGTGGGAATGTTGTTCAAAATGTCAAATACATGATCATATTATTCGTACAGAGAATGTTATGCTGATAATTAGAAGAGAACATTCATATTGACTTCTTATCAAAACAGGTTAAATTCTATATAACAAGTAATAAACTGAAAACAAGAGGACTAAAGCATGTTTTCTGAATCAATTGAGTGGCAATGTTGTTCAGATTGTCGAAATTATGATTGTTTCATTGATACATACAATTCTATAGAACACAAAGAAATTTGAATGTTCCAACTTTTGAAGGGTAGAAATGGTGAAAAATTTTTTTCCAATTTTATGAACTTTTAACCATATTAAATTGTAGCAAATTGAATTCTGAACAAAAAATGTTCAGTGACTTTTTTGTCTAAAACGCACCTAAACGTCACAAATTGAGATTGAAATGTGACAGAAACAGACAAGAAAGTAGTATGATAAGATAGCTACTATAAATCCTGAGCGACCTTGGGAGAGTCATATAGTAATCAATTCTTATGTAAAATGAGCTGAGAAATCGAATGAAACCAGTCAAAAGTTTGTAACTTCAATGGTTATCAAGATAATTAGCAAAATAAGCCAGCAATCTGAATATTCCAACTTTAAATTTAAAGAGATATAAATTTTATAAAACTTAACATAAACTTTGAATAGAAGTACTAATGCATGTTTTCTGAATCAATTGAGTGGGAATGTTGTTCAAAATGTCAAATACATGATCATATTATTCGTACAGAGAATGTTATGCTGATAATTAGAAGAGAACATTCATATTGACTTCTTATCAAAACAGGTTAAATTCTATATAACAAGTAATAAACTGAAAACAAGAGGACTAAAGCATGTTTTCTGAATCAATTGAGTGGCAATGTTGTTCAGATTGTCGAAATTATGATTGTTTCATTGATACATACAATTCTATAGAACACAAAGAAATTTGAATGTTCCAACTTTTGAAGGGTAGAAATGGTGAAAAATTTTTTCCAATTTTATGAACTTTTAACCATATTAAATTGTAGCAAATTGAATTCTGAACAAAAAATGTTCAGTGACTTTTTTGTCTAAAACGCACCTAAACGTCACAAATTGAGATTGAAATGTGACAGAAACAGACAAGAAAGTAGTATGATAAGATAGCTACTATAAATCCTGAGCGACCTTGGGAGAGTCATATAGTAATCAATTCTTATGTAAAATGAGCTGAGAAATCGAATGAAACCAGTCAAAAGTTTGTAACTTCAATGGTTATCAAGATAATTAGCAAAATAAGCCAGCAATCTGAATATTCCAACTTTAAATTTAAAGAGATATAAATTTTATAAAACTTAACATAAACTTTGAATAGAAGTACTAATGCATGTTTTCTGAATCAATTGAGTGGGAATGTTGTTCAAAATGTCAAATACATGATCATATTATTCGTACAGAGAATGTTATGCTGATAATTAGAAGAGAACATTCATATTGACTTCTTATCAAAACAGGTTAAATTCTATATAACAAGTAATAAACTGAAAACAAGAGGACTAAAGCATGTTTTCTGAATCAATTGAGTGGCAATGTTGTTCAGATTGTCGAAATTATGATTGTTTCATTGATACATACAATTCTATAGAACACAAAGAAATTTGAATGTTCCAACTTTTGAAGGGTAGAAATGGTGAAAAATTTTTTCCAATTTTATGAACTTTTAACCATATTAAATTGTAGCAAATTGAATTCTGAACAAAAAATGTTCAGTGACTTTTTTGTCTAAAACGCACCTAAACGTCACAAATTGAGATTGAAATGTGACAGAAACAGACAAGAAAGTAGTATGATAAGATAGCTACTATAAATCCTGAGCGACCTTGGGAGAGTCATATAGTAATCAATTCTTATGTAAAATGAGCTGAGAAATCGAATGAAACCAGTCAAAAGTTTGTAACTTCAATGGTTATCAAGATAATTAGCAAAATAAGCCAGCAATCTGAATATTCCAACTTTAAATTTAAAGAGATATAAATTTTATAAAACTTAACATAAACTTTGAATAGAAGTACTAATGCATGTTTTCTGAATCAATTGAGTGGGAATGTTGTTCAAAATGTCAAATACATGATCATATTATTCGTACAGAGAATGTTATGCTGATAATTAGAAGAGAACATTCATATTGACTTCTTATCAAAACAGGTTAAATTCTATATAACAAGTAATAAACTGAAAACAAGAGGACTAAAGCATGTTTTCTGAATCAATTGAGTGGCAATGTTGTTCAGATTGTCGAAATTATGATTGTTTCATTGATACATACAATTCTATAGAACACAAAGAAATTTGAATGTTCCAACTTTTGAAGGGTAGAAATGGTGAAAAATTTTTTTCCAATTTTATGAACTTTTAACCATATTAAATTGTAGCAAATTGAATTCTGAACAAAAAATGTTCAGTGACTTTTTTGTCTAAAACGCACCTAAACGTCACAAATTGAGATTGAAATGTGACAGAAACAGACAAGAAAGTAGTATGATAAGATAGCTACTATAAATCCTGAGCGACCTTGGGAGAGTCATATAGTAATCAATTCTTATGTAAAATGAGCTGAGAAATCGAATGAAACCAGTCAAAAGTTTGTAACTTCAATGGTTATCAAGATAATTAGCAAAATAAGCCAGCAATCTGAATATTCCAACTTTAAATTTAAAGAGATATAAATTTTATAAAACTTAACATAAACTTTGAATAGAAGTACTAATGCATGTTTTCTGAATCAATTGAGTGGGAATGTTGTTCAAAATGTCAAATACATGATCATATTATTCGTACAGAGAATGTTATGCTGATAATTAGAAGAGAACATTCATATTGACTTCTTATCAAAACAGGTTAAATTCTATATAACAAGTAATAAACTGAAAACAAGAGGACTAAAGCATGTTTTCTGAATCAATTGAGTGGCAATGTTGTTCAGATTGTCAGAAATTATGATTGTTTCATTGATACATACAATTCTATAGAACACAAAGAAATTTGAATGTTCCAACTTTTGAAGGGTAGAAATGGTGAAAAATTTTCCAATTTTATGAACTTTTAACCATATTAAATTGTAGCAAATTGAATTCTGAACAAAAAATGTTCAGTGACTTTTTGTCTAAAACGCACCTAAACGTCACAAATTGAGATTGAAATGTGACAGAAACAGACAAGAAAGTAGTATGATAAGATAGCTACTATAAATCCTGAGCGACCTTGGGAGAGTCATATAGTAATCAATTCTTATGTAAAATGAGCTGAGAAATCGAATGAAACCAGTCAAAAGTTTGTAACTTCAATGGTTATCAAGATAATTAGCAAAATAAGCCAGCAATCTGAATATTCCAACTTTAAATTTAAAGAGATATAAATTTTATAAAACTTAACATAAACTTTGAATAGAAGTACTAATGCATGTTTTCTGAATCAATTGAGTGGGAATGTTGTTCAAAATGTCAAATACATGATCATATTATTCGTACAGAGAATGTTATGCTGATAATTAGAAGAGAACATTCATATTGACTTCTTATCAAAACAGGTTAAATTCTATATAACAAGTAATAAACTGAAAACAAGAGGACTAAAGCATGTTTTCTGAATCAATTGAGTGGCAATGTTGTTCAGATTGTCGAAATTATGATTGTTTCATTGATACATACAATTCTATAGAACACAAAGAAATTTGAATGTTCCAACTTTTGAAGGGTAGAAATGGTGAAAAATTTTTTCCAATTTTATGAACTTTTAACCATATTAAATTGTAGCAAATTGAATTCTGAACAAAAAATGTTCAGTGACTTTTGTCTAAAACGCACCTAAACGTCACAAATTGAGATTGAAATGTGACAGAAACAGACAAGAAAGTAGTATGATAAGATAGCTACTATAAATCCTGAGCGACCTTGGGAGAGATCATATAGTAATCAATTCTTATGTAAAATGAGCTGAGAAATCGAATGAAACCAGTCAAAAGTTTGTAACTTCAATGGTTATCAAGATAATTAGCAAAATAAGCCACAATCTGAATATTCCAACTTTTAAATTTAAAGAGATATAAATTTTATAAAACTTAACATAAACTTTGAATAGAAGTACTAATGCATGTTTTCTGAATCAATTGAGTGGGAATGTTGTTCAAAATGTCAAATACATGATCATATTATTCGTACAGAGAATGTTATGCTGATAATTAGAAGAGAACATTCATATTGACTTCTTATCAAAACAGGTTAAATTCTATAATACAATAAACTGAAAACAAGAGTGACTAAAGCATGTTTTCTGAATCAATTGAGTGGCAATGTTCAGATTGTCGAAATTATGATTGTTTCATTGATACATACAATTCTATAGAACACAAAGAAATTTGAATGTTCCAACTTTTGAAGGGTAGAAATGGTGAAAAATTTTTTCCAATTTTATGAACTTTTAACCATATAACATTGTAGCAAATTGAATTCTGAACAAAAAATGTTCAGTGACTTTTTTGTCTAAAACGCACCTAAACGTCACAAATTGAGATTGAAATGTGACAGAAACAGACAAGAAAGTAGTATGATAAGATAGCTACTATAAATCCTGAGCGACCTTGGGAGAGTCATATAGTAATCAATTCTTATGTAAAATGAGCTGAGAAATCGAATGAAACCAGTCAAAAGTTTGTAACTTCAATGGTTATCAAGATAATTAGCAAAATAAGCCAGCAATCTGAATATTCCAACTTTAAATTTAAAGAGATATAAATTTTATAAAACTTAACATAAACTTTGAATAGAAGTACTAATGCATGTTTTCTGAATCAATTGAGTGGGAATGTTGTTCAAAATGTCAAATACATGATCATATTATTCGTACTGAGAATGTTATGCTGATAATTAGAACAGTATCGCTGTAGCTCTCGTTGCAGAAGGTCGTTTTCAACCGATGCTCCATCACTATCTTATTCTTATCTCTGCTATGCAATAGTTTTATTCTATCGCCGTGCCTTTTTCTTCAGTTTATTTTCTGTACAGTTTTTTCACCTATTTTCTTTTTTACGGACTTTTTAAGCTCATCTATTCTTTTCGAACTTATTCTATTCACATACACATGCAAAATGAGTGATTGTGCGAGTTGTAATTTGAGCGTAAATCGTTCCGCTAAGGACGGAGGGCTGTCAGTGCGGCTCAATTTTCCAAGTGTGAAAATGTGTTGGTGGTGGAAAGGGACCTGAGTGAGGCTGAACTTCCTGAGCTAATGTCGAAAAACTGAATGTGTAAAAACTGTTTATCGAAGTGTAAGAATCTCAGCTTAAATAGTAATTCAGATACACCAGTGAAAAGTGCGTAATAGTCTACGTGTCAATCAACAACAATAACGAGCGACGTTCTGAAAAATTATTATCGGATTTGAAAAATGAAATTCTTGGTGGTCAAGCACGACTCGAAAAACTTGGAAATTTGTAGGCAACAGCTTAGTTCGAACTCGGACATTTATTACCAAGCAGAGTGACATCATCAAGGGTCAAGAGCAGATTATTCTAGCTTTACAAAATGATAATATACAGCTCAAAAACATATCGATCTTTTGACCTGATAAGTTGGACGCACTTTTGAGCAGTATGGTCGAAAGAATACGCTGGAGATTCGAGGCGGCCGGTTGTTGATAACGAGAACGTGGCTGATCTGGTGATAAAGCGACGTGTAAGGCGGTTGGCGTGACTGTGGAACCGAGGCGATTGACGTGTGTCACCGGCTGAAGAAGAGCGCTGCGCAGTCGACGCCCGCCATCGTCGCTAAGTTTGTGCGTCGCGACGTCGTTCACCAGGTGCTCGCCGGCAAGCAGGTGAGGGAGGCTGTCCTCTCGAGTCCTCGGCGTGCAAGGTGACGATCTGCCCATTTACATCAATGTCGCTAACTCTTGGTGCGTAAAGGATCCTAGCTCAAGCTTAAAACTTCTAAAAGGAGATGGATTTCAAATACGTTTGGGGTTGATTGGGCTGGAAATGTAAAGGGATACGGAAGGTGGAGGGAAAGGTGTTTACATTAAATACAGAAAAAGATCTGAATTCTTTTATGACCACCTGTACTCTAACTCTTTCTCTGGAAGAATGATTTAATTTATTTAATGCCACGAGTTGAATGTGTTTGCTCTTATCCTTCCTTCTATTATTTGCATTCCACCTGTTCTTTTTATTAGTTTCATTTTTTTTTCAAATTTTTTCCCAAATCTCCACAGTTTAGGATTTCTTTTAATGTACTCTATACAAATATAAATACTAATGTATTTTTCATCTAAATGAGCATATTTCTCAAAATGATTAGATTATTCTGATTGTGTTTCTGAGTACGGAGGGTGGTGATAAGAGAAAATTCTCAGATGGTGACTAATCTCAGTTTATTATTGTAATCAAATGGAGTGAGGTATTTTTCTTTTACTACACATTTATTCAATTATATTACAAATTTATTTTGTTTTAATTCATATTTAGAAAATCGATACATCATTTTAATTCTTATCTCTTGAGAATAATGTTGTCATTGTTATTTTGTTCTTTTTGGAGACGAATATTGCCTTGGATGGGGGGAGGGACTGTGTCACCTGACAAGATAACCAGTGTAGACTCATGGACTCACTTGTGATTCAGGGCTCGCTGTTATTTGTTTTTTCGGAACTGGTTTCCGGTAACATTTGGAACAATCTTATCTAGGGCTCCGATAAAGACTGTTGTCATCCAACTCTTGTTACTCAGTAGTTTCTTTTCGTTCATTTTAGCGAGCGTTTTGTCATCTATTTCCGTTTCTTATCTATACTTTACAATGACTAATGAGGCGCAGTTTCATTTCCCCTCTCCAAGGCTGCCTCTTTCTTGATTGTGGACGCTCTATCTTTACTTTATAATCTGTACATATAAATGGTACCTACTGGGGATCTGAATAAATATAAAGTAGCTGTAAATTTTTGATCAAATAGAAGCACAGAAAAAAATAAATCAGAATTCACTTCATCTCGTTGAGGCATGGCGTGAATGTATATAAATATATATATATATTTTAATTTACTCATATCTTAATAAATAAACACATAAATCTTTATCTTTTTCGAACATTTTTCCACTTTCTATAGCGTTTATTTCTTTCTTAATTGATCTTTATACTATATTTTTCCAAACTTTTATTTTCTCTTCTTTTCTAAATTAAAATTAACATTTTTATCATCTTTATTATAGTTGACAATTTTGACTATGAAGCAGCACAGGAATGTTATAATACTTTGTCGAATAACGATATTTTGTTACCCCCTACCTAATAATTACGCCAATACGGTGGAGAAACGACTAGTGAGTGTAATTCATATGAACATAACTTAGCTTGAATAAAAATTTTGACGAGTTTGCCTATACAATAGAGAACTGTCATCTGAAGTTTGATGTTATAGTACTGTCTGAGACATGGATGGTGAAGGTTAAGCCTTTTAATTATGTACTGAATAATTATACATCTATAGATCAGCCTGGAAAGAGAAATAAGAAGAATGGTGTATGTGTCTTTGTCCGTGAATTCATTCACTTCCTCAACAACCTAAACGTTAACATTGTAGAATCCGACTCGTTAACCCTGAAAATAAAAAATCCCACCACCAACTTGAAATTACACTAATCGCAATTTACAGGTCACCCTCTCTATCTGCTGACCTATTCCTAAATGGCTTAGAGAGTGCTTTGGGGGAACTAAGGACACAAGATAATATTTTTACTTGTCGGTGATATCAATATTAATTTGAATCAAGTTACGGATACCTGTATTGAGTACTTTTAATATAATGTCTTCAAATGGCTTCACATCACATACATAAACAAGCCAACTCGAGTTCAGAATACCTCAAGCTCTTGCATAGACCATATTTTTTTCAAAAAATACAATAACGCAGATAGTGTGATTGGTTCTCATATTTAAAATAAGACACTGACCATTATTGCACGAGCATTCATCTCGAGATCGTGAAAACACAGCTTGTAATTCGAATAATATATCCCATAATACTAGCACTATTGAGAAAACTCCGACTATAATAAACTATTACAAGCTCTGAAAACTGAAAATTGGGCAATGATAAATAACAATAATGTTCATACTATGGTACAATGTTTTGAACAAACACTTATTACCCATAGGAAATTCAACGTACTAAAATCAAGATATCACACAGAAATAGGCCAGCTAAAAATTGGATCACACAAGGACTAATTAGAGCTATACAGACTAGGAACAAAATGCACAAAACTACTAAAGCAAATCTAACAACAATGAACTAAAAGAATGCTATACTCGCTATAGAAATACTTTAAACAAATTATTGAAGGAAACTAAAATCAATTACTATAGAGATAAGTTGGACCAAAGTAATGGTAACGCTAGAAAAACATGGAACACAATAAACGAAATACTAGATCTAAAAGGAAATCTTTTAAAAAATGATATCGATCCTGAAGTCTTGAATAAACATTTTTCTTCCATTGGTGAAAGTTGGCAGAAAAACTGAGCAACGAAACATGGAAATATACACCCTCAAACCCGTCAACGTTATTCTCACAACCCACAAATTGACCTTCAGAACTCTTTTTTCCTATTCCCAACCAATGAATTAGAGATTATTCAAACAATAAAAGAACTTAAATCCAACTCGGCACCCGGCATAAATAACATTAGTAACAGTTGTTTAAAAAAAATAGCTCATTACGTTGCTAAACCTATAAATATTATCATTAACAAATGCTTTGAAGAAGGATTCTTTCCGATGAATTCAAAATAGCGAAGATCGTACCTTTGTATAAATCTGGTGATGCTAAAAATCCTACAAATTATCGCCCAAATAAGCTTGCTCAGTGGTCTATCCAAAGTGATGGAAAAAATAATCAAAAGGCGACTTATTCGCTATTTGAAAGCAAAAAACCTTATTCACTCCTAGCCAGTTTGGTTTTCAAGAAGGCAAAAACACAGAGGATGCTATCTCGATGCTAGTAAAGACTTTAACCGAGAATTTACAGAGGTAAGAAGTCTATTGCAATATTTATGGACCTCACAAAAGCATTTGATACAATTCCACATTCTAAACTATTAGAAAAGCTCAATTGCATTGAATTGAGGGCTTCTTTGCCCTTGAATCTCTTCAAGTTACCTGGGAGGGCGTCACAAATATTATCAAATGAAAATAAATTCAGTACCGAATATATTCTTGACTATGGTTTGCCACAAGGTACGGTCCTTTCTCCAATCCTATTTTTAATATATATTAATGATCTCTTGAACCTGAACTTGGATAATGGTCAAGCAATTTCTTTTGCCGACGATACTACATTAATTTTTTCTGGTGAAAGTTGGGATGCAGCTAGAGCTTCAGCTGAGAAGAGGTTTTTGTGGTCAAAGCTTGGCTTGACAACCATACATTTACTTTAAACTATAAAAAGTCTTCCTTTATGACCTTCACACCGAATGCTGCTACTCAGCCAGTGAATCAACTAACCTTGGAAAATTCACAAGTATGATTGTGATGAATTGGATTCCCAAGTTTCGGGCTGGGTGACTGTCCTTCACTAGAGGACTCCAAGTATGTTAAATATTTGGGAGTAATACTGAATTAGCATTTGAGATGGGATTCCCATATTCAGTCATTATGCCATAAGACCAAATTTCTAATAAATAAGTTCTATAGAATAAGCCAACTGAAACTGCCACAGCTTGCCAAAATGACATATTTCGCCTATGCACAATCTGTGCTTCAATATGGAATCAGAGTTTGGGAGGCAAATGAAAGACATATTATTAGTAAGGTTTTCTTCAACCTGCAAAAGCATATAATAAAAGTTGCACTTAACAAGCCGCGGCTATACCCGACCAGGACACTCTTTCAGGAAAGCAGTATACTATCAATCAAACAGCCTCTATTTAAAAAACCTAACATTATATTTAATAAATAATAAGAATCTCTTCAATAATTCGGGTCACTCCATACAATACTCGTCGAATTTTTTGGACTTCAAATTCTGATTGAAACAAATTTGAGTGTTTGTAGGATGCAATTTCCATATAGGTGTGAAAGGCTTGTAAATCTCATCCCCCATGAATTGCTTGCAAACTCTCCGATAAGTAAATTAAAGAAGAAAACCATCACATGGATCAAAACATCCACTGATATATTTGGTAATATAATACTTTAGCTTGGTTAGTTAAACCTCATTCACTGTTTCTCCACTGAATTATAAATCATTTAAATTTTTTTTTCTTTTAGAAATTACACTATTATTCATCTTTGTGCTGAGCTGCCTAGTCTATGCATTTTTTATTCTGTGCAACTTCACTGTGAACTTTGTTTTACCTATACTTATTTTCCTTTAGTTCTACATTCATCTGTATTTCATTCTATCTTCTTCATTCTTGTTATAATTTACTTTCTAGTTATTCAAGTTAATCAACTTTTTTTAAATTAAGCTCACGAACGGACTTAAGTCTTGTGAGCTTTACATTCTCTTGTACTTCAATTTTTTGTATTAACATTGAACATGTCAATTTGATTATTTTCTGTAATATTGTATAATTTAATAAATAAAATTTAAAAAAAAAAAAAAAAGAACATTCATATTGACTTCTTATCAAAACAGGTTAAATTCTATATAACAAGTAATAAACTGAAAACAAGAGGACTAAAGCATGTTTTCTGAATCAATTGAGTGGCAATGTTGTTCAGATT
This sequence comes from Sogatella furcifera, assembly GCA_017141385.1. Classification (NCBI taxonomy): domain Eukaryota; kingdom Metazoa; phylum Arthropoda; class Insecta; order Hemiptera; family Delphacidae; genus Sogatella; species Sogatella furcifera. The sequence goes on along the minus strand of CM029547.1, from coordinate 2,902,288 downwards.
GTCGAAATTATGATTGTTTCATTGATACATACAATTTTATAGAACACAAAGAAATTTGAATGTTCCAACTTTTGAAGGGTAGAAATGGTGAAAATTTTTTCCAATTTTATGAACTTTTAACCATATTAAATTGTAGCAAATTGAATTCTGAACAAAATGTGTTCAGTGACTTTTTTGTCTAAAACGCACCTAAACGTCACAAATTGAGATTGAAATGTGACAGAAACAGACAAGAAAGTAGTATGATAAGATAGCTACTATAAATCCTGAGCGACCTTGGGAGAGTCATATAGTAATCAATTCTTATGTAAAATGAGCTGAGAAATCGAATGAAACCAGTCAAAAGTTTGTAACTTCAATGGTTATCAAGATAATTAGCAAAATAAGCCAGCAATCTGAATATTCCAACTTTAAATTTAAAGAGATATAAATTTTATAAAACTTAACATAAACTTTGAATAGAAGTACTAATGCATGTTTTCTGAATCAATTGAGTGGGAATGTTGTTCAAAATGTCAAATACATGATCATATTATTCGTACAGAGAATGTTATGCTGATAATTAGAAGAGAACATTCATATTGACTTCTTATCAAAACAGGTTAAATTCTATATAACAAGTAATAAACTGAAAACAAGAGGACTAAAGCATGTTTTCTGAATCAATTGAGTGGCAATGTTGTTCAGATTGTCGAAATTATGATTGTTTCATTGATACATACACTATAGAACACAAAGAAATTTGAATGTTCCAACTTTTGAAGGGTAGAAATGGTGAAAATTTTTTCCAATTTTATGAACTTTTAACCATATTAAATTGTAGCAATTGAATTCTGAACAAAAATGTTCAGTGACTTTTTTGTCTAAAACGCACCTAAACGTCACAAATTGAGATTGAAATGTGACAGAAACAGACAAGAAAGTAGTATGATAAGATAGCTACTATAAATCCTGAGCGACCTTGGGAGAGTCATATAGTAATCAATTCTTATGTAAAATGAGCTGAGAAATCGAATGAAACCAGTCAAAAGTTTGTAACTTCAATGGTTATCAAGATAATTAGCAAAATAAGCCAGCAATCTGAATATTCCAACTTTAAATTTAAAGAGATATAAATTTTATAAAACTTAACATAAACTTTGAATAGAAGTACTAATGCATGTTTTCTGAATCAATTGAGTGGGAATGTTGTTCAAAATGTCAAATACATGATCATATTATTCGTACAGAGAATGTTATGCTGATAATTAGAAGAGAACATTCATATTGACTTCTTATCAAAACAGGTTAAATTCTATATAACAAGTAATAAACTGAAAACAAGAGGACTAAAGCATGTTTTCTGAATCAATTGAGTGGCAATGTTGTTCAGATTGTCGAAATTATGATTGTTTCATTGATACATACAATTCTATAGAACACAAAGAAATTTGAATGTTCCAACTTTTGAAGGGTAGAAATGGTGAAAATTTTTTCCAATTTTATGAACTTTTAACCATATTAAATTGTAGCAAATTGAATTCTGAACAAAAATGTTCAGTGACTTTTTTGTCTAAAACGCACCTAAACGTCACAAATTGAGATTGAAATGTGACAGAAACAGACAAGAAAGTAGTATGATAAGATAGCTACTATAAATCCTGAGCGACCTTGGGAGAGTCATATAGTAATCAATTCTTATGTAAAATGAGCTGAGAAATCGAATGAAACCAGTCAAAAGTTTGTAACTTCAATGGTTATCAAGATAATTAGCAAAATAAGCCAGCAATCTGAATATTCCAACTTTAAATTTAAAGAGATATAAATTTTATAAAACTTAACATAAACTTTGAATAGAAGTACTAATGCATGTTTTCTGAATCAATTGAGTGGGAATGTTGTTCAAAATGTCAAATACATGATCATATTATTCGTACAGAGAATGTTATGCTGATAATTAGAAGAGAACATTCATATTGACTTCTTATCAAAACAGGTTAAATTCTATATAACAAGTAATAAACTGAAAACAAGAGGACTAAAGCATGTTTTCTGAATCAATTGAGTGGCAATGTTGTTCAGATTGTCGAAATTATGATTGTTTCATTGATACATACAATTCTATAGAACACAAAGAAATTTGAATGTTCCAACTTTTGAAGGGTAGAAATGAAAAATTTTTTCCAATTTTATGAACTTTTAACCATATTAAATTGTAGCAAATTGAATTTGAACAAAAATGTTCAGTGACTTTTTTGTCTAAAACGCACCTAAACGTCACAAATTGAGATTGAAATGTGACAGAAACAGACAAGAAAGTAGTATGATAAGATAGCTACTATAAATCCTGAGCGACCTTGGGAGAGTCATATAGTAATCAATTCTTATGTAAAATGAGCTGAGAAATCGAATGAAACCAGTCAAAAGTTTGTAACTTCAATGGTTATCAAGATAATTAGCAAAATAAGCCAGCAATCTGAATATTCCAACTTTAAATTTAAAGAGATATAAATTTTATAAAACTTAACATAAACTTTGAATAGAAGTACTAATGCATGTTTTCTGAATCAATTGAGTGGGAATGTTGTTCAAAATGTCAAATACATGATCATATTATTCGTACAGAGAATGTTATGCTGATAATTAGAAGAGAACATTCATATTGACTTCTTATCAAAACAGGTTAAATTCTATATAACAAGTAATAAACTGAAAACAAGAGGACTAAAGCATGTTTTCTGAATCAATTGAGTGGCAATGTTGTTCAGATTGTCGAAATTATGATTGTTTCATTGATACATACAATTCTATAGAACACAAAGAAATTTGAATGTTCCAACTTTGAAGGGTAGAAATGGTGAAAATTTTTCCAATTTTATGAACTTTTAACCATATTAAATTGTAGCAAATTGAATTCTGAACAAAAATGTTCAGTGACTTTTTTGTCTAAAACGCACCTAAACGTCACAAATTGAGATTGAAATGTGACAGAAACAGACAAGAAAGTAGTATGATAAGATAGCTACTATAAATCCTGAGCGACCTTGGGAGAGTCATATAGTAATCAATTCTTATGTAAAATGAGCTGAGAAATCGAATGAAACCAGTCAAAAGTTTGTAACTTCAATGGTTATCAAGATAATTAGCAAAATAAGCCAGCAATCTGAATATTCCAACTTTAAATTTAAAGAGATATAAATTTTATAAAACTTAACATAAACTTTGAATAGAAGTACTAATGCATGTTTTCTGAATCAATTGAGTGGGAATGTTGTTCAAAATGTCAAATACATGATCATATTATTCGTACAGAGAATGTTATGCTGATAATTAGAAGAGAACATTCATATTGACTTCTTATCAAAACAGGTTAAATTCTATATAACAAGTAATAAACTGAAAACAAGAGGACTAAAGCATGTTTTCTGAATCAATTGAGTGGCAATGTTGTTCAGATTGTCGAAATTATGATTGTTTCATTGATACATACAATTCTATAGAACACAAAGAAATTTGAATGTTCCAACTTTTGAAGGGTAGAAATGGTGAAAATTTTTTCCAATTTTATGAACTTTTAACCATATTAAATTGTAGCAAATTGAATTCTGAACAAAAAATGTTCAGTGACTTTTTTGTCTAAAACGCACCTAAACGTCACAAATTGAGATTGAAATGTGACAGAAACAGACAAGAAAGTAGTATGATAAGATAGCTACTATAAATCCTGAGCGACCTTGGGAGAGTCATATAGTAATCAATTCTTATGTAAAATGAGCTGAGAAATCGAATGAAACCAGTCAAAAGTTTGTAACTTCAATGGTTATCAAGATAATTAGCAAAATAAGCCAGCAATCTGAATATTCCAACTTTAAATTTAAAGAGATATAAATTTTATAAAACTCAACATAAACTTTGAATAGAAGTACTAATGCATGTTTTCTGAATCAATTGAGTGGGAATGTTGTTCAAAATGTCAAATACATGATCATATTATTCGTACAGAGAATGTTATGCTGATAATTAGAAGAGAACATTCATATGATTGGTCGTGTATCAAGGCGGGAAGATATGCAACCCGCAACACATCTTCAATTTTGAAAACCTGATTACTGGCGTAATCTTTTGAACCGTTTGCAGAAATATTTCTAACACAACATTTCTAGACCTTATCTGAACTAACCCACCAACATCAACATTTTCTACCGATTGGTTCTTGAAGAAATGAAGAAAACGTTGGAAAACTAAAATATTTGGCATATCCTTGAAAAAATTTTTAAAATCCGTTCTTAGCGCGTGTCTAAACGTCCAACTGAACATGCCTGCCAAATTTGAACGCATTCGGTTCAGTGGATTCTTAGTTCTGCGGATGAATGAATGAATCAGTGTCATTTCGCTTTTATATATAAAGTTATATAAATCGATTTTATATATTTAGCAGGCAACTGCTTTTATATTTCGTTTTGTTGTATCGCGGTCAAACACTTCAACAGGGTGTGAAGCGCTGGTACAGTAAAAGATACGGTACTTCACCTGTTTCATGGGTACGAGCCAATAGTGATTTAGTAACATCAGCTGTTGGAGCGCTCAAGAAGCTGCGCGAGACTGCCTCAACTCTTAAGTAAGCTGAACTTATCGTTATTTCATCAACAGAATGATAAGAATTGTTGAATGGAAGAAGTTTTCATCACAAATCAATGTGATGAACATTTCAAATCAAAATCAGCACCCTCAAACTGCTCTGTTACTAAATCAATGACTGAATAACGTAACAAAAACCGATTGAAAATAGGAAAAACGTTTGAAATTTACTTTAGAAGAGCCAGGCTAATATCAACAGGTTTCACCACGCAATTATACCTGACGCCAAAAAAATTCGGTCAATCGTCTGTCTCTTGTGCGTGATTCGACCTACTAAAATCCACTGGCGGCTCGTTCCGACGAAACAGTTATAGTAAAAGTTACGGGTACTTCACCTTTCTCGTGGGCACGAGCCTCCAGTGCCAAAATCTGATATGAAGCGTCTCGTTTGATTTCAAAGACATCATCTGTGCTTTCATAATAGCAACTCTGATTGACAACATCAGCTGTTGGAGCGCAAAAGAGGCAGACGAAACCGCCCAACTTTTAGGCGTCAGCTAAATGCATCCTTAATTTCCCGATACGCAACAGCGCAATCCAATTACTGGCCACAGCTCACGAATATTTTATCGTCCGGCTGCACCAACAAAAAGCTCAGCGACCGCTCAATGCTTGAAATTAATTTAGTCTTTTTCTAATTAGTCCACTCTCACCCCCCCCCCTTCACTGCATTTGACTCGATTTGTTAGCAGGACCCTCATCCTCACCAATAGCCTGTACAAGCAAAGAAGACATTCTGGCAGGATGGAAAAACGGCTCTAGCTCGGTCAATATTGTTTTAAAAATTATAAATTCAATCTCAAATTGTAGGAAACATTCTAATCTACAATTTGAGACCAAATTTACAATGTTTGAGTCAATATTGACCGAGCTGCAGTAATGTTTACATTCTGCCTAAATGTCTTCTTTGCTTGTACAGACTATACCACCAAACAATGGTCCACTTCCCATACCTCACACCGCTCCACTTATAACTACAATGATTTTCTCAATATGCCGTTTTCATTGTTATTTCGAGTTTCATTTCTCTATGATTTCGTCCTGTATCAATTACACAGGATATTTTATTCAATTGTAGCTGATTACTTGAATTAATATGAAACATGAATGTAAGAAAAAAAGTAATTTGTAAATTTTGGGAATAAATTAATTCTCAATTTGATGTTTTATAAATTCATTGATATTCTGATTCGATGTCGTGTTCTATTATATATAATATTTCACAAAAATCATATATGTGATGTATATAGATGACGTCGAAAACGGTTGGTGGTTTCGTTTAATTATTTTTCCTTTCAAAAGCTGCCTTTGTCAATAAGAAATGTCATTTAACTAAGCCTAGACAGTGTTCTGAAGTCGAGTCATAGAGCTACAGTTTATATCATATGAATGTTAATACATGTATTCACAAATCACAGAACATAATTATTTTGTATGCTATTTTGTATGTGAATATTTATTATTGTGTTTCACTGGCGGTTCGTGCCCACGAAACAGGTGGAGTTCTATACAGTAAAAGATACGGGCACTTCACCTGTTTCGTGGGTACGAGCCGCCAGTGTTGTGTTTGCAGTTCGGATTGCCATTTTGTAACGTCTGTACGACAGTTAATCGGGGAGGGGCTTGTTCTGGCCAATGGCAAACGTTCGCTGCGATTGGTTCAAGCATCTACCAATAGCATTGCTTGACCATTAGTATGGAAACTGCAACGCTTCACTTTCAGGTCCAATTTACCACTGCCGGCTCGTGCCCACGGAACAGGTGAAGTGTCAGTATCTTTTACTGTACAGCACTTCATCTGTTTCGTGGGCACGAGCCGACAGTGATATTGAATTCATCAGAGATTGATAATGGTGTGTAGCGACTCAAATGGTTTGTCTAGATTTTTATCAAAAATATGGCTTGACAATACCTAATCTTTTCATTCAAATCGAAATGATTTCCTTGCTGATGAATCATTGATACTCCGTTGACAGAAATTTAAAACCATTTCAAATTGGCATTGTTTGTCAAGATATCGATCACAATCAAAATGAATAAATAGATTTTTATTTCTCAATAAACGAAAGTACAAACATAATCATGAAACTTCTGCGACATTTATACAAATGTCAACCAATAAATTGAAGGCTTCATTAGGACAGGTTTACGTTCTGTGCTCTGGAGTCAACCAATTGAATGATTGGGAATGAGTCAACCAATTGAATGATTGGAATAAGTATTATTGGAAAATCGGAGAAAAATACGACACAAACGTGGACGGATCTTTATAGTTTTTGAAAACCAATCAGAGCCATTCATTGCATGCCTTTGATTTTGTAATTGAAAGAAAGGTTCCCAAGATGGATAAGACTTCAAATTCAAATACGGAGTATTTTCATCAACAAAAGATTTTTCCTTTCTCATTAAATGATTTGAATTATAAAAGGATTGCGAGAAATCGTGTCAAGCCTTCTCTAGATAAAATTCAATTCTTCAGAACAATTCAATTTTTTAAAGAATTCACGTTTATTAGAACTGTTCCAAAAAAATCAATTAATAAACTTGAATTGTTCATAATTTACAATGTTGTAATCATCAATCAATCTACGATAGATTTTCAAGTATTGAGCTGATGTAGTTTGAGAGTATTTCTTAACAAATTAATTATCAAGTGATTTGGAGATTGTATAGGGAACAAGTTGAACTTTTGGCAAATAGGGTGTGATTGTGAGAGAAATAGGAAAAGAAAGAGAATAAGAGAAAGGGACAAGGAGAGATGAAGAGATTGTGAGCAGAGAGATGAGAATGAGAAAATCTAGTTACAGGCTGGTGAAAATAGTTCATAGTTCTAAAATCTTCAGTTCTTATTTCTCTGATAGTGAAGACTATATAGGAAGGAAGTGAGTGAGATAAACATAAAAGAAAATGATGAAGAAGAAGAAGAAGAAGAAAAAAGAAAATGAAGGAGAAGCAGAAGAAGAAGAAGAAGAAGAAGAAGAAGAAGAAGAAGAAGAAGAAGAAGAGAAGAAGAAGAAGAAGAAGAAGAAGAAGAAGAAGAAGAAGAAGAAGAAGAAGAAGAAGAAGAAGAAGAAGAAGAAGAAGAAGAAGAAGAAGAAGAAGAAGAAGAAGAAGAAGAAGAAGAAGAAGAAGAAGAAGAAGAAGAAGAAGAAGAAGAAGAAGAAGAAGAAGAAGAAGAAGAAGAAGAAGAAGAAGAAGAAGAAGAAGAAGAAGGAGAAGAAGGAAGAAGAAGAAGAAGAAGAAGAAGAAGAAGAAGAGGAGAAGAAGAAGAAGAAGAAGAAGAAGAAGAAGAAGAAGAAGAAGAAAGCAAGAGAGTGGTTGGATCAGTTTGGTTCATCTCTTTATTCATGTAGATATAATAGTAAAATATTCCAGCTAGCTTAGCTTCTAGATTGCAATTGAATATGGTGAGAATAACTCTATACAGAAATGAATACTAATTATACAGTGAGTATAACTCATTATTCCATCAATTTCACGAGCTGAAAACTTAATGATTGTTCAACATGATCGGAAATTTTTTAGAAATGCAATTAGGTGATTTGGAACCTAAGTTCACTACAGTTTACTACATTCCCTATACTTATCATAGAAAATCTCAGCTGTTCATCAAAATTTGAGGGTCCCTCAACTTTGAGTGTGCCTGGGAAAACCCGGCATTAAAGTATTTTCAGACTTGAGTGGAAGTATGTTAGTGAGATCAAAATTTTAATTGAGAGAGAAAAATAACTATAGATAAATAGAGATACGAAGTTATAGAAAGCGGAACAAACAGTGTAAGAGTGAGAAAGATAGTAAAGTAGACAAACAGAAACGAAGAAAAAATAGCTTTTAATCAAACCGAGTCAAGAACAGACGAATTCTCATGATACAAGTTTCCCTCTACGTTTTTGTAGAGATGGTGACAAACATCTAGACGGTTGGCGAATGACTATTATTGACTTTCAGCTCTATCAGGACAGTTAGCGAGCTGTATGGAAGAGTACATCGTAATGAGAGCGATCCCAGCTTCACCAATCCACTATCGAAGACAGCTTTAGACCGTCCTGACAGAGCTGAGCATTGATCATAGTAATTTGCCAACCGCCCTCGTTTTTGGAGTTAGGTATAGGGAAACCTATTCCCACGCAGTTTCCGCTCCCTAGACTCTAGAGCGAACAAATTAAAAAGCAATGAAAGAGTTCTTGTTCTATATCAGACTCCAAACAAACTGACGGTTGAAGTATGTCTCTTTGCAATGCTCAGCTCTGTCAGGACAGTCGGAGAGCGCTCTGTGAGCTCATTACAAGTCGAGAATAACTTAACCTAACGAATTTTGCTCTAGTAAACCGCTTTCAGACAATCCTTACAGAGCTGAGCATTGATAAAATACATTCACCAACCGCCACATCAATTAATTTCTGCTATACCACCAACGCACATCGGTAACCATCAAGCTGTTATTAATTTTACAAGCTGTAGGTACTTGTGATTTTACACGAGTGATACTTGTCAAGTGCTATAGGCTATTCTGTCCAAGCAAAGAAAACACTTCGGCAAGATGAGAAAACTACTACAGCTCGGTCAATATTGTTTCAAATATGTTGAATTTGGTATTAGATTGTAGAGCAGAACTTTTTCTCGATTTGAGACTAAATTTTTTATTTTTGAACTGATATTGAGTTGGAGTCATTTTCCTATCTTGACAGAATGTCTCCTATGCTTGGACAAACTTTATACGTCTTCGTTATTCGAATACCTGTGAAAACGATAAAATCATCAGAATTTAATATTCCAATGTTAGAAATATTGGGCGGAATAACTTGTGGTACAAGTTATGAATGTGTTCTTTATTTTAAATTATAGATAATTAGACTAGATGACGTGGTAGAATCATATCGGAATTATTGGACAGAATGACTTGAGATACTAGTTATGAATACGCTTTTGAACTAAAACTATAATTATAAAAAAAAAAATATTTAGAAGTAGAATATTGAAATTGGAAGTAGATAGTAGCAGTTTACGGGCAATTTTTCAGTTCTGACTAGAACTCGCTTATTTCATGCCCTGCCTGCTCTTCTCTGATTGGTCAATAGTTGAGGTTTTGTGAGTTATATTAATAAAAATGACTGCTAGCGAGAAAATTACGGATGGTTCATCATTCAAACAACATAAAAATGTTTCACTATTCACTATCTTATGCTGATATTCTTTATTCATTTATTCAATTTTGTTAGGTTCTTGGGAACCTAATTTGTTTTATGGGAATAGATCTCATTAATTCTACCATTAATTTCATAATATTAATGTAGAAAAATGCATTTCACCAAACATATAAATGTTTTTATTTGAGTAGAAATTATTTAAAAGAATTATTATAATGTTTTATAATATTATAAAAATTATTATAATATTATTATAATATTTTAGTATAATATTTGATAAATCAATTTAGACAAAAAAATAATTTCAAACTGAACCACGAGAAATGTTCAAGATTGCAGCCATACTCACTGCCCTCTTCAACTCTCATGACAAAAACATTCACATTCAAAATAGTTCTGAATTCAGCTAGCAGATGGCAGTAGCAATAGGGTGCTTTGCTTCGACCTCCATTGGACACGCCCCAAGCTCCGCCTACGCTCTGATTAGCCGACGGCATCGGTTCGAAAAGCTTCCAAATTCGACCAGTAGATGGCAGCAGTTGTTGGGTGATGTTTCAGATTTGACTTGGACACGCCTCCATTCCCCGCCTGCTCTTCTCTGATTGGTTGACAGTGTTTCGTGAGTCCTGCCTTGGAAAATGGCTGCTAGCGGGAAAATGATTGATGACATATCATTCAACCTACTCAACGATAATTAACTATTCACTGACTCATGCTAATGTAGTTTATAAACCCTAAATGTTGATGGGTACATGTTGGAATCCATATATGTCGATTCCAGCAAAGTGTACTTATAACGTTGTAATAATTGTGTCCAGTTCAAAGGTTTTTGAAATAATTATGTCTGTATGTTTATTCTACGATTCTTCAAGCTGATTCATTCATAATAATTATGAGACTTATGCCGGGTTTTTCCAAGCACACCCAAATTTGAGGGACCTTCAAGTTCACTACAGTCTACTACATTTCCTAAACGTGTCATAGAAAATGTCAGCTGTTCATCAAAATTTGAGGGATCCTCAAATTTGAGTGTGCTTAAGAAAATCGGGCATTACAATACTTTTAAGAAGGAACTCATTTACTGCTATTTGGTGATAGCAATAGATCTTCAAGATAAGGTTAAAATTCTATAGGGTTTACAATAATATTCTGGTTCCTGACTCTGATTAAATAGCCTAATTGAAAATATTCCTCCAATTGTTCTAAATTACTTGAAGTTTCTCTGAATCACTTTTCACTTGTAAATTAATTTACTAACTGCCTTCTCAATCACCCTCAAATTTCTTCGCTCAAATACTTTCAGGATTACCCTCAAGGGTTACGTTCAATTTCACTAATCTTCATTCACCTTCAAGTTTGTCAGGCACTTTTTATCGCATGAGAAAGGCGAACTTGCGCCAGTTATCTTAAATTCTCATGGGTGATTGCTGCGAAAAGTGATGATGAATTATTCATCGGAAAATGAATTTTGCGCAGAATGAATCACTAATCAATCATGAAAAGAGCAGCGCGTTTTCCAAGATGGCCGTCATCAGAGGAAGTCCCTACTGAATCACTGAGTGATCGAACTTCAAGAAATATTGCATGAAAATCCCCCTTAACAGAATCAAACCCCCTCCCCCCCCCCACCCCTCAGTCAAACCCCTGAAGTCAAAGAGAATACTCAACAAATTCTGCTTCAACCTAACGCTTTTCCAGGTTGAGTGTTTACTCTTTCTCCCATCACATTCTTTCCTGTTTATTCTTCTTCTTCTTCTTCTTCTTCTTCTTCTTCTTCTTCTTCTTCTTCTTCTTCTTTCTCTTCTTCTTCTTGCTTCAAATCGATCTCTTCCACTTCATACTCATTTATTATGTTTTTCCTCCTGGCTTAACTCTTTTAATTCCTTGTTCTCTCTCATATTTCACAGGTCAAGTGTTAATGGAAAGGATATACTTATCCTTTCCCAAGAATGGACATTTCTATGTCCAAACTTCGCCTTTTCATTTGGATATTTTAATGCACGACAGGTAAGATTGCAAGCAAGTAGGATATTGTTTGGATAATTGTTCTAGGATTTTTGCATTCATATGTAACCTCACTCATTGAATATATTATAGAATAACCTGTAAAAATTGTAGTGTAAAATATCGAAATTAGTGTGTAACTTGTGAAAATAATAGAATAATTATATTTAATAATAACTCTTGTAATCTAGAAACTAAGCATAAATATTTTGTTGCTATCTAAATGAATAAAGAAATCTAATCTAATCTAATCTTACTCATTCTCACTTAGTTTCCAATCTACTCTCTCTAACTCTCTCTTTCCCAAGCACTCACTCGCTCTCTCTCACTCACTTTCTCTCTTTCCACTGCAGCAATTCCGCAACGTAACAATATGCCCTATAGCTAGCTAGCAGCCCCAAATTGGAAACAATCAATCAATGGAACTGCATATATTGCGAATTCACCGGCGATCCATCATTGTTCCAGCAGGGTTGCAGTTTGACGACTTTCCCCCCTCCCCATCCCAAAACTATTACTGACGGCTCGTGCCCACAAACAGGTGAAGTGCTGTACAGTAAGAGATACGGGCACTTCATCTGTTTCGTGGGTACGGGCCGCCAGTGCCCCCTCCAACAATCCCAGTCCATAATTTAGCCGAACATAATTCGTTGTTTGATTGAAGTTTGGCTCAATTGTACAGTGTCTGTCCAAGCAAAGAAGACATTCTGGCAAGATGGGAAAATGTATGCAGCTTGATCAATATTGGTATGAAAATGATAAATTTGCTTCCAAATTGTAGAAAAAATTTTAATCTACAATTTAAAATCATATTTATAATTTCCAAACAAATAGTGACCGAGCTGGAGTAATTTTCACATCTTACCAGAAGGTCTTCTTCGCTTGGACAGTCTATAACCACCTAGAATAATAACTTACAGCATATGCCAACATAACTGGCGGTTGGCAAATGGCTGTTATTTACGGCTAGCTCTCACAGGACAGTCGGTTAGCGGTCTGTGAGAGCTCATCTGGTTTAGAAGGACCTCAACTGAATCTTATAGCATCAGCAGACCGCTTCCAGACTGTTCTGACAGAGCTGAGCATCTATAATTGTCATTTCCTAACCGCCATTTTCGTTGTCGTCTGCTATATCAGTTAACATAGTTATTCCATAAGTATACCTATACTATAGGGCCTATAGTATAGGCTATAGTTAGCAAAAGGCAATGGCTATTGTCTCATTATTTCAAACTGGAATTGGTATCCAATTTGCTCAGAATATAGCTTTTGTGCAAATTGTTTCAATTGCTTTGCATGTAGGGAGTGAAATGGACAATTGTGTATAGTCTAAAGCAAAGAAGATCCTCTGGCAAGATGAGAAAATGACTCCAGCTCGGTCATTATTGGTTCGGAAGTGATAAATTTAGTCTCAAATTGTAGGGAACATTGTGCTCTACACTTGAACTAAATCCATAATTTATGAATCAATATTGACCGAGGTGGAGTCATTTTCCAATCTTGCCAGAGGGTCTTCTTTGCTTGGACAGACTATACTATGACCCGAATTAGGTATTCATTACACATGGAGAGTTGTGTTTGTAAGTTTGAATTGTACTCGTATAGTGGATTTTATTTTGTAGAGGAACAGAATGTTTGTAAGTTAGAATAGTTTCTCATTTGGAGTTTATAATCATAAAACATCAATATATATTTTTTCAATATTGTAAAAAGTTCTTTGTTAGGCCAGCATCAGACTATAATATTGTAATCATTCTATACCATAATAATTTATTATTTTCATTATTATTAATTACTCCAAATATTGTGGAAAATATATATTTCTGACTATAATTATTCTTCTATGTCATATTAAAGAGACAACAAATCATAATATTCCATATTTTTTCATAAATTCTCATAGAACTACAGGGTGTTTCAGGAGAAATGTGCTTTACTTCGCAGGCTGATTCCTCACACCAAGTAGACAAAAAAGTTCCATGGGACCATCCCCCAGAAACGCTTTGTTACCGAGATAACAATGGCTGAAAATTGAGATTTTTCAAAATATATTAATTTTTCTAATTTTTTAGAGACATTAGTGAGGTTTTAAAATGATCAATTCCTATGTAAAATTAACTGAGGAATTCAATGAGACCAGTTCCAAGATTGTAACTTCAACGGTTATTGAGATAATTGGGAAAAATATGCTATAAAACGCCATTTTTCAACAATAAGGGTTATAACTGGATAGGGAATCATAAAATTGTATTTTTTATTAATGGAAAGTGAAGAGATTCGGATTCTAAAGAAAAAGTTAAATGGCGGCAATTGTGTAAATCTTACCCAAATCTCAGAAATGGCGATCAAAAATCGCAAAATTGACAAAACATAGCACAAGTGATGAATTTGTGTTTAGTATATTATTGTATTATTATTAATAATATTTTTATTATAACTAATTATATTCTGTTATATTCTATGTCATAATAATTTATTATTTTTATTATTATGAATTACTCCAAATATTGTGAAAAATATATATTTTTGACTGTAATGATTCTTCTATGTCAAATTAAATAAGACAACAAATCATAATATTCCATATTTCTTCATAACTTCTCATAGAACTATAATGGATCACAGGTCAACCTATTTTTAGCATGTCTGTATAAGTTGTAAGAGGGACAGTTTTTGGCTCTGCCTGTTATACTCTCCCATGTGTAATTACTCAATAAAGATGATGATCATGATTATGATAATTGAATGATAAAGATGATGACTATAAATAAATTATATTTGCGCAGCCTGTTGTACTCTTTTATGTATAATTACTCCATAAAGATGATGATCATGATTATAATTAAATGATAAAGATGATGAGTATGACTATAAATGAATTATATTCGCGCAGATAGAACACCGTGTTAGACCCGTAGTTCGGGTTACCCTCAATTATTTATCACTATATTTCATGCTTCACAAACTCCTAACCCTTATTTATAAGAGTAAGCGAGAGTGAGTAGACTCTCTCTCTCACACACACACACACTCTCTCTCTCTCTCTTCAAATAAAATATAGAATACCTCTCTCACTATCGCTGCTCTACAAAGGCATGCTCTAAGCTCCAACTTAGCATTAAAATAATTTAAAAAACGCATGTAAGCTGCTAGGCTTGGGGTTTTGTTATATAAACGAATCTCTGTCGAGAGAACATTTTTAAAGCCGTATTTCACGTATTATTTTGCTCTAATGCAAACCTGTATTAAAAATACACATGTGAGCTGTATATAGGCTATATGCATGTATAATTATCAAAGCTTTAAGGAAGATACTCTGAAAATTTTTAGGATAATGGGAATTAGGACATGGAAAAAGATAAGAAATTATAGAAGAGAAGAAAAAAACGAAAAAGAAGAAGGAGAAGAAGAAGGAAGAAGAAGAAGAAGAAGAAGAAGAAGAAGAAGAAGAAGAAGAAGAAGAAGAAGAAGAAGAAGAAGAAGAAGAAGAAGAAGAAGAAGAGGAGGAAGGAAGAAGAAGAAGAAGGAAGAAGAAGAAGAAGAAGAAGAAGAAGAAGAAGAAGAAGAAGAAGAAGAAGAAGAAGAAGAAGAAGAAGAAGAAGAAGAAGAAGAAGAAGAAGAAGAAGAAGAAGAAAGGAAAATAGGATGACAAGGAATGAGAGTGCTACCGTATTATGTTTGTACGATCGATGGTATCTATGCATTAAATGTATTTACTCTAGCTAATGGAGGAGCATTTTCCTGCTTCATCGTGGTAAGGTTTTCCAACTACAATGACCGTAATGTATTCAATTCAATTCCTGTTCATCTACAACTATGATCTTCTCATTTATCAATTTATTAAATTGGAGATTGAATGAAAGCAGTTTTGAACTCACCCCGCGTTTCATAAACATTCCACAATAATTACACTGACGGCTCGTGCCCACGAAACAGTTGAAGTGCTGTACACAGTAAAAGATACGAGCACTTCACCTGTTTCGTAGACACGAGCCGCCAGTGACAGTTTATAATATTTCGTTATTTTGTAGGAACATTATAATCTTCCGATTCATCAAATTATCAAATGATTGTAGTTACCAACTTGACCTCGGTTCATAAACGTTTTACAATTGAAATTGTTTCAAAATTTCGAAGGTTTCTAGGTGCAAATGGCGGAACTAATACGTCATTCAACAATAATCAATTTAATTCCATCACTCACACAATCAAATTGAACCTCGACAATTATTTCTGATTCATTCAAATGGATGAATGAAGTGTACCTGGAGATAAATCTCGATTAAGATCAATTATATGAAATTAATTGATAGAGAAACATCACATCTTGAACAATCTCTCTCTCTGGTTGAGTGTTACTGTACATGGTTGAGTGTTAATAGGAGGTATGTTCTTGAGCATTCCTCTCCAAGAATGGACACTTATATGTCCAAACTCCGCCTTTTTATGTAATTACAGCATCAGTTACAATACCGTCAACATAATTATTAAATCCTACATTTCAATCATTCTCGTAAGTTCTCATATAGTCTTCAATAGTCCATACTTAGTTATTAAAACGAGCGATGTAATTAGTATCATTTTTAATTTGCATAATATAGGATTTGAGCCGATGTATTTTTGTAATTTACATAAATAAAGTAAATGAATCTGAATCTGAATCTCTTTTTTAAACTTTATTGTGTTAAAGTAGGTACATAATTTGTTAATGCTTTCAAGTTTGCTCATTGTTCTTTGGCAAGAACAAAAACATATGTAATTGTAAACAGCATGTTCACCCGAAATACAAGAAACCAATCATCTGCACGAAAGGTGAGAGTTACAAACTCATCATCAAGATTTCATGAAAGAAATAGGAAATTCAATAATATAATAATAGAAAAAGCTTAGAAGTTGGAGAAAGGTGGAAGGAAATGTTTGAGAAAATAGAGATGGTAAACACATTATTGAAGATAATTATAAAAGTTTTTCCCCTATTCAATTGGTTATTGGCTTCAATACTTTTTTCCTAACAATGAAATAGATCTTCCATCAATTTCTATTGCCTATTCCACTTGAATGAAACACAAATAAAATAATCCATCACATCATCATACAAGAAGCATTGCAATCGTTCAGCTATTAGTCTCTCCAAGCAAAGAAGACATTCTGGCAAGATGGGGAAATGACTCCAGCTCGGTCAATATTAGCCCAAGAGTTAGAAATTGTATTTCATATTGTAGATTGGAAAGTTTCCTACAATTTGAGACCAAACTTTTAATTTCTGTACCAATATTGATCGAGCCGTAGTCATTTTCCCATCTTGCCGGAGTGTCTTCTTCGCTTGAACAGACTTCAGCCAAAAGCGTGCAAAAATAAATCTCGACTACAAAATCGATAGAGAAACATCATGTCTCGAACAGTCATCGACTATCAACGAGTCGACTTTTGTGCTGATTTGACATGTCAGTCACTTCAACGCTTGTCAAACAAGTTGTTTACTTGGTGACACGAAAAGAGAGAGAGGGTGATTGACTGTGGTATTGCAAATGGGAGAGAGAGAGTGAGAGAGAGAGCGTGAGAGACTGTTAAAGAGGAAGAGTGAGAAAGATTGAATGAGTAAGTGAAAAGAAGGGAGTGAAAGGAGAGGGGAATCTGATAGTAGCGAGTGTGAGAGAAAAAGAGAGATATAACTTGAGATAAATAGAGAGAGAGTGAGAGAGAGAAGAGAGGGGATGATTGAAAGAGTAATCAAGGAGTTAAGGGGCATGTTTTTATCGGTAATCTGTCAAAAATGTCACTACGTCCACTCTCATGAATAATAACATTTTCCAAATGTCCGTCATTTCTGGTTATACACTGGTTTTGAAAGGCTTGAATTACTTTGCCATCTTTTCTAAATTTACGATCAACTTTTATCTCTCACTCTACTTCTCTTATCTTTCTTCTCTCATCTGTCTTCATCTTGAAATTTCTATTTTTTCTTCTTTCTTATTTCAATTTATTAACCCGATCATTACATTTTTGATCCACTATCACTACATTACAATATTTCTGTTTCTGAAAACCTTCTGTTGATTTCTTAAGATTTTTTCAAGAATCATTTGTGTCCTTGACTAACATGACTGTATCAATCTATGTGTCAATGGCTCAACATCCCATGAAGGGATAAGCCTTTCAGCCACTATAGTTGCCAGTTTCATATCCATTCATACATAACAGCAGAGGTGGATAATCATCAATCAGGATAAAGGTGACGTGTGGTTAGCACGTTCATTCTCACAACCATAAGCTAGCTTCCTCAACCAAGTAACGGCGTAGAACACACCTGAATAACGTACAGTTAATTGGTTAGAGAGTGATTCCACAAATACTATTCCTCAAGAGACGGGAAACGATTGATCATCTTTTCTGATGACAAGCAAATCTCCCAAAGGAGGGCCAAAATGAGTATTATTTTGACTGAATGTTTCAATACTGCAATAACACTTCAACACTCTATTTTCAAACATATCATTTGAACGTTTTTCCACGTTGTTATAGTGCTATGATGGTATAAAGATGGTATGATGGCTAACCTCTGAATTAACTTCAAATGTCTACAAACCACCAGTGTTCTAGAACTGATAAAAATCAACCATTACAATTATTCAAACAAGGTAGTTACTGTAATATTGAATTTGATCAATTCAAAGTATTACTTTATGGATATTGAACATGGGAAAAAGCTCTAATATTTTCCAATTACAGGAATAATAACACTTTCCTCTTTTACTGGCGTTCTCATTACCGATATACTCCAACAATAAAATGATGGAGTCTAATAAAACCTCCGAATTATCATCAATAAAGTGAAAACAACATGTTCGTTTCAATGGTTTTATTGAAGTATTCTGAAATTAAAGCATTGATGCTTTACTTTATTACACGTCATCATTGTTGGTATGAATTAGTTCGCTCAATCTGAGAAGACACGCAATAATAATACATTTCGCATTGTAACAGCGTGCCTTTTCGGCTTGTGCCAACTATCCATTAATCTATTCTAATTTCAACACGAGGAGAAGCAATAAAATAATAGAACAATACAATAAACAATAAAACGATGTCAAAGATAAAGCTGACGACAAAAATTACGGCGGTTTCGTCTGTACCTTGTGCGCTCCAACAGCTGTTGTCGTTTGTTAAAGTTGTCGTTTGGCGTTTATAGATAATGTTTTTGAAATCGAAAGAGAGATGTCCCAGCGTTACATCAGCTGTTAGTAGGTTACATGACGTACAAGAGACAGACGAAACAGCCCAACTTTTCGGAGTCAGCTATTATACACTGTATACACATTACAGGAGTCTTATTACCGTTTTCCATTGAAATCTGCGAGACTTAATATCGTTAACCTACTATGCAAGCAAGCAAATCAATTTGCAAGCTTTCTCTGCTAATTAACCCGTTAAATATATAACTGACAATTAACCCGGCGCGCACTCACTAGACATAAACGAGAAACGAAATTAACGTTGGCTGATGACGACAAAGTGGTGCACACACCAATCAATGACTGTACCACTGACAAAACCTGACTGAAAATTTCATTTATAGCCGAAATAATTCTTCCTACAGGTATTTATTCAACGATATCCATTGATGACTGCAAAGTGGTGCACACAATTTATAGCCAAAATCATTCCTGCTACATATGGTAACAATAATAAATAAATAAATAAATAAATAAATAAATAGATGGCTGCAAAGTGGAACACACACTAATCAATGTTCCACCTCCGTCAAAACCTGACTGAAAATCCCATTTATGGCTGAAATAAACCTTGCTCCTGGTATTAATTTACGTGCGACCCGCTCGCCATCTTTGTTTGATGGTTTAATTGGATGAAACTGCGAATTCTACTTGGGTACGGGCCAAACATGTTGGAGCATGTTAAACATGCCGTGCTAATAATATGTTAGCTTTGTCGATCAACACACATGAAATTTCAAACATACACGAAATTTAACACACACATGAGTAAAGTTCAAAATACACGATTCCATCTCATTCCGTATTCATTATTTATTCTCAGCACATGTGAGGGAAATGTAATCAGAGGGGTTTTATGTGAAGCATTCAATAATTTCCAGAAGCATTCCGCGGGAAAATGTTGCCGCAGAAGTGAAATTCTCTAAAACGTTGCGAACAATGTTGAGTACTTTCCAGTATCAATTTTAGGCTACAATTTTCTGAAACGTAATTTGCTTGGTGTAGATGTTTGAGATTTGAATGGTTGATAACTCAATGTTCGTGAATGGTAAGGGTAATTATGGTTGGGTGAAGGGTTGAGTTGGATGAACTTTCTGTGTTGCTCAAAGAACTGGCGGCTCGTGCCCACGAAACAGGTGAAGTGCTGTACAGTAAAAGATACGGGCACTTCACCTGTTTCATGGGTAAGAGCCACCAGTTCCATCACAACAAATGTCGCTTGTGCACATTTTTCCATAGCATACGATGCCAATTCAAATTATTTATTTCCACATTGCTCATTATTTAAAAAATACAATACATTGAAAAAAATGTATACATATACTTATGGCTTGATAATAAGAAATTTCATTACATTTAATAATAATGCATCCTTATAATATCACACCATAAATACAAGATATAGGGCCGGTTGCACGTACGTTCTGTTGGTTTAATCAGCGTTATTTCACCTTGTCAAAGTGGAAAAACGTTCAAACGAAAAAAGTATTGAAATTTGATAGTAGTAGCAGGATATTCAAATGTACTTATTCTAAATAAATATTAGAATCAATAATTATCTCATTATTGTATAAATTATTTATTTTCTTAAAACAAAACATGATCTGGAAATTGCATGGTGATACTACTTAATTGTTGTCAGGTTGGTAGTACCACAAAAATTGAAAACTATCAGCTGCTATTGTTTTCAGATATAGGAAATTTAATCATCAGCTGATGGTTAGGTTAAAATTTTTAACTCTGGCCGATTTTTAGTACTGTGATATTAGTATTCAATTCCAATTAACAAGCTGCTGACCTGTTAAATTTGAAAAAACCATCACCATTGAAATTTTCCATAACCTCATTTAAATCTTTGCCTCAATGACAATAAGTCTTAACTTGATTCATGAATTTAAAGATATAATATAGACCTATATATTGGACCTAGATAGATAGGTCTTTTATTAAGAACAGGGAAGTTCGAGAACAGTAGTAAAGTGGGGTACCTCGTTTCTTTTTTGAGAATTGTTTTCATAATTGGCGAGACAATTGTCATAAGACAACTGATGACGGGCTCTAACAGCTGATGTTGTCAATAGTAGTTCCCATTTAGCCATGCCTAGATGTTGGTTCTAGAATCAAAAGATACAATATATCTGATACTTTATATCAGAAATTTCAGAAGACAATTATCAGAGGAAAATTGTCTAGCCAATTAGCATTGTATGTTAATTGATATAATAAAGCCAATCGGCACTCACTGACCCACTACTCGGGGTTAAGTGGGGGGCTTGTATACCCAACTTCGCCCACAAAACTTTTGTAAAATCATTTTCAAAGTGTAAATAAAAGCATTAATCTATCTATCTACCTGCTTCCGTGGAGTGGCAAGTGTAAACAAACAGGTTTGTTTTTACTTTCCGCCAGTAATTATACTTTCCGCTGGAGTGGAAAGTACCCCTTCAGACAGGGAAAGTAAGCGGTAAGTTGAAGAGGCAAGTTCTGGCCGCTGGTAACGTTACGTCTCTACTATAATATGCTTGAGGGAAGAGGAGGAAATGAAATAGAGTCAGAATAACAAGAAAAGAGAGGAAGAAAGTGTAAGTGGGTGAGAGAGTTAAAGAGAGTAAAAGAGAGATGAATAGTGAGAGAATGAAAGTGGGAGAGTAAGGGAAAGAGAGTAAACTACGATTGATTAATAAGATATTTGAAAGAAAAAGGGAACAAGAAACAAGAGAAAGAGAAATTATTGTGGAGAAAAAACTGGGAGAGAAATAAAAGAGTTAAAAAGAATTGGGAGTGCTTGAGATGAAATTCGCCTCAGGGTGAGTATTGTAATTTCCCCGGATAATAAAAGTGTGTAGCTTATCGATAATACAAGTATCGATAAGAATTATAGTCTGTCCAAGCAAAGAAGACATTCTGGCAGGATGAGAAATTCACTTTAGCTCGTTCAATATTTGTTCAAAAATTATAAATTTGGTCTCAAATAATAGATTAGAATGTTTACTACAATTTAAGACCAAATTTCTAATTTTTGAACAAATATTGAACGAGCTAGAGTCATTTTCCCATCTTGCCAAAATGCCTTCTTTGCTTGGACAGACTACTGTATATCGAAACTCTTCAAAATGCCACCCCAGGCGCGATTATGATCATGGCGTTAATCATTATTTTCAGCAGAGAGTTTTCGTTGGAAATATCAATAATCAGGAAGTCAGTGAGGCGCTTCCTGTAGATTGAAATTCTTTTAAAAAGCTATTATTTCGAAGAGATCGTGCCTTTAGGTTCTTCCTCTGTCTTACGCAAGAGTGGTTACATTATAAATATCGAAAATGAATAGATTTTTGTAAGTGTTCACTTACACAAAAAAAACTTGATTATTAGGAATGATAAAAATGTGACAGATATTACAAAAAAAAATCCATGTGAAATATAATTATTACTCTATCATAGGGTTATAGATGGTTTGGTGATAGATTCGTGTGTCCTATTATGTTTCAAATAATTGGTACGCCATTATGAATCGCTGTTAGACTGAAAACAGCAGTTTCGGATTGATATAATGTTCAAGCTTTGCTATAGATGCTTGTAGCAATCGGAATGTACGTCTGTCATTGGTCTATACAAGCCCCTCCCATTATTCCGTCTGCTATTCCAACTATTTCTCAATCTCTTATGATTGTGTTTGCTGTTTAAATCATCATTTAGTGAAGTTTAGAAAAAGTTAAAATTGAATTGAATTGAAAAAGTTCATGTGACCCGCTAATTGGGGAGTGGCTACCAAACACTGGCGGCTCGTGCCCACAAAATAGGTGAAGTGCTGAAGAGTAAAATATATGGGCACTTCACCTGTTTCGTGGGTACGAGCCGCCAGTGCTATACCAACAGCAATGCTAGACCGTCAGTATAGATTCTGCTGCTCTTATCTTAATTGAGTTTCAGTTTAACATGGATTGATAACGATGTAGCAATGGAAACGGGTCTTTTTCAAATAAGTCCATGAGTTCTATACCCTATTCACGATCACTTGAGACGAAATGTACAAATTTTTTGCGCGTGTGTGCAGATAAAGGAAGGTATTACTTCTTATGACGGTTGGCCGCAGTCGAACAGCAGTAGTCAATCACAGTTCTTGGCTTTTCCTCAAGCTCAAACACAAATAGCTACCTGTACATGCAAAAAGTTTCTTTATTTCGTCTCAAGTGATCGTGAATAGGGTATAGTCTTTTCATTGAGTATGGATAACTACCTTCACAACTATTCAACAATTGAATCTATTTTTTCTATTCTGTCTTCTGATCATATTGTGTTTTGACAGTAATATCTTTTTTTCAATTTTATTCAATCTGCATTCATTTTGAATGAATGAGATTGAGAAATAGCTGGAATAGCAGACGAAATAATGGGAGGGGCTTGTATAGACCAATGACAGACGTTCATTCCGAAATGATTATTTTGATAGTTTGATTAGATTATCACACAACATTCAAATTCCCAATTTTTATTCACTTATATTTTGGGCTTCTGTGTTCTTTTATTGAATTTCTCTCTAAGTGTCATCACATCATCATCATCATCATCATCACCATTACCTCATCATCAATCTATCATTAGCAACCTCTTTGTGTCACTGTAGGTATCTTTTATTTTCTTACATTCTAAGTTACGTACATTCAAGTTACTTCATTTTCTATTTTCATTTTTGATTGAAAAGTGGTTAAATCATTGACTTAATATTATATTTGAGTAGAGGAAACATATCTGTGCATATCCTGTTGTTCCCATATTGTTTGATAAATAAATAAAATAGATTCATCATTCTGCACTCATCAAACCATTATTTAACTTGATAGGAGTTACTATGCAACATTTTTACCACTGATTCCTTGTTCCTTATAACACTGGCGGCTCGTACCAACTAGACAGGTGAAGTGGCCGTTTATTTTACTGTACAGCACTTCACCTGTTTCATGGGCATCAGCTGTCAGTGCCTTATGAAATATATCCAGATACTGTGATGAAAATGTCTATGATAAACAATCTTCCTCTCTTCTAACTATTACTATCAACTTGAAGAAACAGTCTGTACAGTTTTCTGTTTCAAGAAACATGCAACAGTCATTTTTGGTTTGAAGAGGCGAGAACTGTCACCTGCTATTATCTTCATCTTGTCTGTTGACGGCCGCTACAAACACAAAAACACCGTTTGACAGATCTTCGATATTTGCACTTTGTCCGACCGTTCCGCCAAACTTCGATAAGGGAACGGTGGAGAAACAACGGATGGGAGAGGGAAGAAGAAAAAACATTATCTCTTTGAATTCCGATACAAGGGAGAAGGCAAAGTAAAATCACTGGCGGATTTTACCCACAAAACAGGTGAAGTGTCCGTATCTTTTACTGTACAGCACTCCACCTTTTTCGTGGGCACGAGCCGCCGGTAAGTAAAATGTGAAGGTGAGGACGGAGGAAGAAATATTTTCTAGAAATATTGTTCACCTCGAATTTCAACACCATTAATTTCTTGTTTTTCTAGTAATTTTACCAACTGTTTCCACTTCCCATCCCATTAACTTCAACTTCTCCTACTATCTACGCCACTGGCGGCTCGCACTCACGAAACAGGTGAAGTGTCCGTATCTTTCACTGTACAGCACTTCACCTGTTTCGTGGGCACGAGCCGCCAGTGATCTACGCTTCTCTTTGTTCTTCTTATCACACTGTTCTTTGATAGTTTACTTTTAATCTATTTATGTTTTTCCCTTCTCCTTCATCTTCTACTTCACCTTCATCTTTTCACTCCTTTTTCCTTTTTCTTCGCAAACAGGTATAATTCTCCCCCCACACTTCTTCTTCTGTTACCTTTCCTAATTCCTACTCTATTCTTCCTCATACGGTTTACACTTATTCTCACTCTTCTACTTTTTTCATCTTCTCCTTTTCTTCCTCTCCAGTATACTTCTTCTCCGGTTTCGTTTCCTCCTCCTCCTTCTCTCTCACTCTCTCTCTCTCTCTCTCTATTTCTCTCCAAGTAATACAATCGTGTTTGTTTCTGACACATCTTCATGGAATGCTCTCAAAATTTTTCTCCAATGTATCAACAAGTAATTCCTCTTCAATCTCTCAAACTTCTTCTTCTTCTTTTTCTTTTTTTCTTTTTCTCTTTCTTATTCTTCTTATTTTTCTTCTTCTTATTATTTTCCTTCTTCTTCTTCTTCTTCTTCTGATCTTCCTCCTTCTTCTCTTACTTCCTTTCTTCTTTCTCCTCTTCTTCCTACTCCTCCTCCTTCTTCTCCTCTTTCTCATCCTTCTCTTCCATCTCCCTATCAAAACTCTTCTCCTCCTTCTCATCGTCATCATTCCTTCTCCTCCTCCTGCTCCTCCTCCTCTTCCTTCTCCTCCTTCTCCTCCTCCTCCTCCTCCTCCTCCTGCTCCTCCTCCTCTTCCTTCTCCTCTTCCTCATTCTCCTCTCTCATTTTCCTATCAAAAATCTTCTCCTTCTTCTTACCCTCCTTATCATCATCATCATCATCATCATCATCATTCCTCGCCTCCTCCTCCTCCTCCTACTTCCAATTCTACTTATTCTCCTTTTTTATCGCCTCCCTCCATTCTCCGTCTCTTCTCATTCATCATCATCTTCCTTTCGCTCCTTCTCCTTTCTCGTCTGTTTCTCAAACCTTTTTGTCTCTTACCTCTTTGCACACGCCACTCACTTGTTCACCACTGGTGGCTCGTGCCCAGGAAACAGGTGAAGTGCTGTATAGTAAAATATACGGGCACTTCACTTGTTTCGTGGGCACGAGCCGCCAGTGTCTGTTCACCGAATGCAAGTGACAACCGCACTCTGATAAGACAACATCTCACTCTGGTTTATTTTCTACTTTTTCGACACTTTCATTTTCGGAAGAAGAAATGAACAACTCTATCTGACTCAACGCTAAAAATAATATCTTCACGTCAATTCTGTCATGTTTTATCTCAGCAAGATATCCTATAGCCCCACAGCCTTCTAGTACAGTAACTCAATTTCAATTTGATTGAACATGTAAACAACTTGCATTAAATGCAATCAAGGATCATCATTCCGATTCACATTTACCTTGTCAAAGTAGAAGTTCATGCCACGAGTGAAATAAATATGAATAATTTCCTCTATTAATCAAAAAATTGAAACTATGAAATTTTCCACATTTTTGCTATTTACCCTATGGATTGAATCAATATATACATCACTGGCGGCTCACACCCACGAAATAGTACAAGTAGAAGGGCTCTGTACAGTAAAAGATACGAGCACTTCACCTTTTTCATGGGCACGAGCCGCCAGTGAATTACATTGTTAATCTGATTAGATGACTCAGCCTCCAAATATTTTGTTCACTGGCGGCTCGTGCCCACGAAACAGGTGAAGTACTGTATTGTAAAAGATACAGTGAAAGATACGTAAAAGATACGAGCACTTCACCTGTTTCATGGGTACGAGCCGCCAGTGATTCTGTTAGTAAATTCCTACATCTCATTATTTCTATTCTGATACCATCAGAAACACTACTTCAAAGTACTGTATTCAAATATCGTGCATATCCACTAAAATACACTTTCACATACTATAAATAGCCCTGTCACAATACCCAATAATAGCTCACTCAGTTGCTATTCTCAATAACATCACACTACACTCAAGTGTTATTGTACAGATACAATCTATGTATGTATCAGATATTGTACAATCTATTTAGACCGATATTCCATATAGATACAGCCTTTCTACTATAGTCCGGCCAAGCAAAGAAGAGCCTCTGGCAAGATGGGAAAATCACTCCAGCTCGGTCAATATTGGTTCAAAAATTATTGACTTGGTCTCAATTGCAGGAAACATCCTGATCTACAATTTAAGACCAAATCAATAATTTTTGAACCAATATTGACCGAGCTGGAGTCATTTTCCCATCTTGCCAGAGGCTCTTCTTTGCTTAGACTATAGATCTATGTAAAATGTTACAGACATGGATACATAGATTGTATACTTGGTCTGTGGTGTTATCTTGCCATCCTATGCACTTTGTACCATACCATAATAAATTTGACAACACTGTTGATCATAGTGCAGCAATTCTCCCACAGGTGGCGCTTTTGTAGTGACAACCATTGATATTCAATATTGAGTGCAACAACGCTCTATCGCTTTGTACACGTCCAAAGGACAATGAAAATTGTAGCGTAGGGTCCTCGCTGAAAGTCAGCTGATTGCCTTGACTGAAGGACTACAATGTATGTTGTACTACCATTATAATGGTGTACTGTAGTCGATGCACTGGCGGCTCGTACCGACGAAACAGGTGAAGTTCCCGTATCTTTTACTGTACAGCACTTCACCTGTTTCGTGTGCACGAGCCGCCAGTAAGTCGATGTTGTACCATAGTTTGTCCAAGCAAAGAAGACATTCTGGTAAGACGTGAAAATGACTCCAGTTCAGTTAATAATGGGTCAAAAAATTAAAATTTGGTCTCGAAATGTCCCTTAATGTTACCTACAATTTCGGATCAATCAATATCGACCAAGCTGTAGTCATTTTCCCATCTTACCAGAATGTCTTAGACATACTATTTTTCTGTCCAATTTTGTCGTTTAAATATCGAAACTGAAATTAGGCTATTTGAGCTGGGCATGTTATTAAAAATATATATAAATTTCAAATAATGGTGTAAAATATTGAAATTTCTAAAATATTGTTAAAGTAACTACCTATTTTCTCCAGACCTATCGAAGATTGAGTTAGTCAAGAAAGTGAATATACAGTATATTTGGCTATATTTGATTTGACTAGACTCCAGTGAATGATTAAAATCAATGTAGTTAAACTATTAATATTGCAAAAATTTCCGGGAAGTAACCCCACTCTACCCCGCGGAAGCTCGCCAAGACTGAAACGGACCTTCATGAAACTCAATTGGTGACCACTAGATTAGAGTATCTAAATTGATTTCTTTCCGAGAAACTCAACTTTAAACTGAAGAGTCGATCCGACACCAAATTTGTTTTGAATGAGAAAACAAATTTTGTCAAAGTTTTTTGAAAACAAAATTGTATACCGAAAATCGGTATATTTTATCTTCGTAATTGTATTTTATATTTTATCTTCGGTATACAATTTTCGGTTACTACATCATTATCAATCTCTGGTAAACTAAAACGCGAGTGAAATGCAGCATTATTTTACCAACAGCTAAGCATCACTACTGGTATTCGCTCGAACCAATCACAGTAAACCTCTGCTATTTGCTTAGACAAGCTCCTCCCCGATAAGCGGTTCATACAAACGTTGCAAAATGGCGATTCAAAAAGCAAACACAATGATGAAAGATTGATGAATAGCTACAATATCTTACGAAATAGATGGAAAAATGTTCCGACAGACGGGTTAAGAAAGAATAAGATAATAGCCCACTTTGAAAATGACTGAAAAATATATTATAAAAATAGATTGTAACATTACAATCACAACAAATTCAGAAGTGCACCATTATAACACTAGGCATAGAAATTATATAAGTATTCAATCTCATAAACTTTCACTTTATGAGGAAAAGTCCAGTTATATTGGTGTGAAATTATTTAATAAACTGCCAACTTTTTTAAAGCCAAGGACGCGAACCTTTAAAACAGACTTATACAGGTTTTTAGTTTCAAATTCAAATTCAAATTTATTTATTTCCTCATAATTCATGATACAAAACACATTGAAAAATGATTACAAATAAAGTAAAAAGAAAGTGAAAGTAAAAAAAAATTGGTAAGAGTTCCTATAGAATTGAAGAATTTTAAAATTAAATGTAATGTAACCCAATGTTAAATATGTATGCCAATAATGTAATTTTTATGTATGATTTACATAATAATTTTATTTTATTAAAATGTTTTTTCCAACTGTAAACTTTTCTGACGCTATTCAACTGTGTGGAAATTTTTCTATATTATTGTTGAATAAAATGTATATTCTATTCTATCGTAAGACCCCGTTAAATTCCCTAACTTTATCACTTATTAAGATGTCCTAGAAAAGCCCTCCCAGTAATTTGTAGCCTATGTTCTTCTTACTATTTATCAATCTTTGATTGCTGTATTTGATGTTTGAATCGCCATTTTGCGACGTTTGTATAGTCCGCTAAATGGGGAGGAGCTTGCTGGCCAAAGACAGACGTTCACTGTGATTGGTTCAAGCAACTACCAATGGCCGTGCTTGACCGTTAGTGTGAATACTGCTGCTCTTCACTACAAGTTGAAGTTAACCATTGGCGGCTGGTACCCACGAAACAGGTGAAGTGCTCGTATCTTTTACTATACAGCACTTCACCTGTTTCGTGGGTATGAGCCGCCAGTGCAGTTAACCAGACTACCAGAGAAAGTATATTATGAATACGAACAACTTACTATAGTCTGTTCGAGCAAAGAAGACCCTCTGGCAAGATGAGAAAATGACTTCAGCTCGGTCAATATTGGTTAAAAAATTATTGATTTGGTCTCAATCGTAGGTAACCTTCTGATCTACAATTTGAGACCAAATGAATATTTTTTGAACCACTATTGACCGAGCTGAAAATGATCCCAGCTCGGTCAATACTGGTTAAAAAATTATTGATTTGGTCTCAATCGTAGGTAACATTCTGATCAACAATTTGAGAGCAATTGAATATTTTTCGAAACAGTATTATTGGTTGAAAAATTATTGATTTGGTCTCAATCGTAGGTAATCTTCTGATCTACAATTTGAGACCAAATGAATATTTTTTGAACCAGTATTGACCGAGCTGGGATCATTTTCTCATCTTTCCAGAGGGTCTTCTTTGCTTGGACAGACTAAACGTTGGGAGTAGGCTACAGTGGTTGGGCACACAGGCTTAACAAAGGTCTAATTGCTGTGCAACAATCAAGCCAAAGCTATCAAGTGACGTCATCTGATGTGTAATTCGAATACAAGGCTCCAGGGGTTGATTCAGTCAGCACTCGATAAACCACCACCCTTAACAACCAACCCCAAACCTCTCTTATTCGACAGTGATTTAAAAGATTAAGTTACCCTGCTGTACAAATTCGCACTAAGATTTCTTGGCGGTCAATTTCCTTACTTAAAAATTGAACTATAGATTCACTAAACTAGTAGATTTCAGTTCTTCTATTAACTCCTAATCATGATAGTATTTTTATTAATATGTTTCCTAGGTTCCTTTTATCAGCAATAATTATTGTTTAATTTTCTTTCACTCTTTGAGTAGTTGTGAAATTGATATTGTGGTAGTTATCTATAATAAATGGAAAGACAAGATGCTGTCAAACCACTGATTTATTAGAAAATCGAGACACCGGTTTCGGTTGTTACACCATTATCAATCTCTGGTGAACTAAAACTGGAAGTACAGAGCAGCAGTATTTATACTAACGGTGAAGCACCGCTATTGGTAGACGCTTGAGCCAATGACCGTGAACGTCTCCTATTGGCCTAGACAAGCTCCTCCCCGATTAGTTCATTCAAACATTACAAAATGGCGTTTCAAACAGAAAATACAATTGAAGATTGATAAATAGCTACAGTAACCTTCAAAATATAACGGAAAGATGAGGAAAACAACAGAATGAACTAGACTCTTGTCTTTTCATTTATTTAATTTTCTTATTTCATTTTTGTGGAACATTATTAAGACAAAACACTTTTTATTTTATTTTATTCTTAATTTTAATTTATTTTCAATCTTATTTTTACTTGTGAAAGTTTTGTATTGAAATGGCGCCTGCTGAAAAACCCATGGGTTTAGCGGGACCAAATATTGTTATCTTTAATTCTCAATAAAATTGATTGATTGATTGATACGTTCAAGAATAGTTGTTTGTGTATAGCTGATGGCAAAAAGTTAGGCGGTTTGGTTTCCTGCTTGTGCACTCCAACAGCTGATGCTATCAATATGAGAGTTTCTCCTACTTGCATGCGATAAGCATCATGCTTATAGCAAGTGGTATTATTATTCTGATTCATTAATTTGTGAATGAATAGTGTATGAAATGTAGAAAATGAGTGTGAATTGGAATGAAGCAATTTGGATTTGAGTTGTCATTAGGATGGTATTTCGACATTACATGTCCTAGATGATGTTATTTGAAATTGAAAGAGACAAAAGATGATTTACATCAGCTGTTAGTAGGTTACATCACGTACAAAAGATAGACGAGACCATCTAAATATTTTTCGTACACTATACGTTATATTATGTTACCTACCTACTCTTATAGTCTGTCCAAGCAAAGAAGACCCTCTGGCAAGATGATAAAATGACTCCAGCTCGGTCAATATTGATTCAAACGTTATCGATTTGGTCTCAATCGTAGGAAAAATTCTGATCTACAATTTGGGACCAAATCAATATTTTTTAAACCACTATTGTCCGAGCTGGAGTCATTTTCTCATCTTGCCAGAGGGTCTTCTTTGCTTGGGCAGACTATACCTATGTCATCTTACCTACCATATATGTGAAGCATCTATTGGCTCTTCTTATTTAAAAAACAATATCTGGGCGTAGCTAAATGGCGAATCCAATTGACAACATCAGCTGTTGGAGCGCACAAGGAATAGACAGAACCGCCCAGCTGTACTCTATTGGAGATTTCTAAATCTATGAATTTGGAAAATTATTCGAGCTGAATGTCGCGATAATCCTAGATATTATGCCTAGTTCATACGATGCCAATTGGCGAGGCAATTGTCATGAGACAAATGATGCCGGCGCAAACAGCTGAATATTGTCTATCAGAGTTTTCATAAAGCCGTTCCTAGCTGATGAATTTCAAATTAGAAAATTAAATAGATACTTCACATCAGCTGTAAATTTCAGGAGACAATTGTCTCGCCAATTGGCATTGTACAAACTAGGCAAAGTAGAGAGAAATCTAAAGCCTATAACTTGTGTAATGTGAGTTCAGTTGAAGAGGGCACTCGCCTTACCCTACTCACAAATGTATTGTTACTTCCTCAACAATTATTAATGGTGAACCAATGCTCAACAATCAATCAAATTTTTATTGCCTCAAAAATGATTTACAAAAACAATACATAACATAATATAATTCACTTGAGAAACTATAAAATACAAAAAATAATGTTTTAATTTCTTAAAATTAATTGGCGTTACCAGCAAAACCTTATTGGTTTAAAATAATTTTAAAACAATGTTTAAAATAAATCCGAAAATCAACGATCACCGAGCAATAGCCTACTTGAAATCAACAAATTCCCAATACATCTTTCTCATGAATGCTGCAAGGGAAGGGGTGAAATAACTATATAACTGATGAATGTTACGGGTGTATTCACACTAAAGCCACTGGCGGCTCGTGCTCACGAAACAGGTGAAGTGTTGTACAGTAAAAGATACGTGCACTTCACCTGTTTCTTGAGCACGAGCCGCCAGTGACTAAAGCGATGTATCAACAGCTGTCTCAGAATAATTATTATTCAGAGTCAATCAGTACTTAGTGACAACGTGCTCAGTTGAAGTTTCAATGATGATTAATTTCGGAAATGATTGTAGTGCTGCTCCCAACTGTGCTGTGGTTCGCACAAGCTGAGAAGACACGCCGTTCCAACACACTTTACATTCTGAAGGATGTCTTCTCGACTTGAGCAAACTTCACCAGCAACCTAATCGTTTTCAGAACAAGTTTCGTATCGCTTCAAATTACAATTCGCTTTCCCTGAATCTGAGAGTGTCTCTGTCTTGTATACAGTTGAAAAGGTGTAACTTCCTGATTAGAACACACATTGAGGTCCATATATTCAACGTTCTATCTTGAACATGGAAGTTACATCTACTAGATAACAAAGTACGCATATGATGAGAATCATTCTAAACTATTTGTTATTGTTTTTCTGTCCTTTGCTTTGTATCACTTCTTCATTTTCTCATTTACAGTGTTGTAACGTTATCTACTTCATGCCCGGTTTTTCCAAGCAAACTCAAATTTGAGAAACCCTCAAGTTTACTACACTTTACTACGTTTCCTATACTTATCATAGAAAATGTCAGCTGTTCATCGAAATTTGAGGTCCCTCAACTTTGAGTGTGCTTGGAAAAACCCGCCATCAGTCTAATAATCTCATGCTGGGTTTTTCCAAGCACACTCGAGCATGAAAAACCCAGCATGAGATTATTAGACTGATGGCGGGTTTTTCCAAGCACACTCAAAGTTGAGGGACCTCAAATTTCGACGAACAGCTGACATTTCCTATGATAAGTATAGGAAATGTAGCAAAGTGTACTTGAGGGTCCCTCAAATTTGAGTGTGCTTGGAAAAACCGGGCATGAAGTAGATAAAGTTACAACACTGTAAATGAGAAAATGAAGAAGTGATACAAAGCAAAGGACAGAAAAACAATAACAAATAGCAAAAACAGGGAGACAAAGCAAGGAATAGAAGGTCAAAAACAGGAAGCAGGATTGAGAAAAAATAGTAAGATCGTGGGATCATTCTTCTTCAATAGTGGAAATCGGAATCACTTTGCACTCCTGAATATTATTTAGAGTTTAGAATGATCCTCATCATATGCGTACTTTGTTATCTAGTAGATGTAACTTCCATATTCAAGATAGAACGTTGAATATATGGACCTCAATGTGTGTTCTAATCAGGAAGTTACACCTTTTCAAACAGGTGAAGTGCCCGTATCTTTTACTGTACAGCACTTCACCTGTTTCGTGGGCACTAGCCGCCAGTGCCCAACAGAACTCAATTCTTCGAGTTCAATCTTAAGCTCTCTGTCTTCGAGAGCGAATTAGGTCAGCTGTAGTCACTCTCGTTCCGATGTACTCTAGCAGACAGCTCGTCCACTATCCTGACAGAGCTGAGATTTAATATTAGTCATTCACCAACCGCCCGTTTTGTTGGTGTGTGTTATAGGCCCAAAACGAAACAAGTGGTCACTCCAGATGAACTGGTGTTGGTGTACTCACCAATAGACAACAATCATTTTTCCATCCCTTATATACAGTATATACAGCTTCTAATCACCCCAATCCACCATAGATGAGGTGAAATTAGGTTAGGTCGAATGAAGTGAACAATGAGGTGAGTTAAAATGAGTTGAAACAATGAGGCGTAGTGAGGTAATGTTTCGATGAGGTGTGATAGGGCGTAGTAAGGTATAGTCTGTACAAGCAAAGAAGACCCTCCGACAAGATGGGATAATTACTCCAGCTTGGTCAATATTTGTTCAAGAATTATAAATTTGGTCTCAAGTTGTAGAAAAAATTTTATCTCACAATTGATCATTTTTGAACCTAAATTTACCGAGTTTGGATCATTTTCCCATCTTGCTAGAGGGTCTCCTCTGCTTGGACAGACTATAAGGTGGGGGCGATGAAATGAGGCCACGTGAGGCGAGTACAGGTACAGTATGTCCAAGCAAAGAAGACATTCTAACAAGATGGGAAAATGACTCCAGCTCACTGAAAAAAATTATTTTGTTCAAAAATTATAAATTTGTTATCAAAATGTAATCAGAATCTCTTATTGACATTTATTGTTATAATACCAAATTTATTATTTTTGAACCGATATACACAGAGATGGAATCATTTCCCCATCTTGTTAGAATGTCTTCTTTGCTTGGACAGACTATAAGGTGTTGTGTGCAATGAGATGTAGTGAGGTGAGGCAAGAGTGGGCTAAGATGAGGTGAGGCGAGATTAAGCTGAGTCATCATAATAAGATCACAGCAGGAAACATGGAGGCGCGATTAATAGACAATGTTGGCGCGATTAATTTTATTCTCTGTGGGCAGCTGCCATAACAATTTCGCAAGTGGGAAATTTGTTGCTGTGATTTATCAAGTACTGCAATTGCTTCAAGCACGGAAAGAAGTAGTTATACTCGCTTATTTTTCATTTTTCAAGTGTAGGTGTATGTTACTTCGCTCTATCTTCTCTTACATTATCTAGACTAAAACAGTAATATTGATCAGAAAACTAAAGTTGAACGGAGGATTATTACTACTTCGATTATTACTTCCAATCGATAAGAGAAGCTCATAGGAATACTTTCAATTTTGAAATATAGTCGGCGCAATCTAAGTTGACGAAAACCCCCTCCACCCGAGAAATAGCTAAGTTGTCATTTTGCGTGAAATTGAAACTTCTCCTAACGCAAACACATTCAACTGAATGTGAAAAGTGACAGCGTAGCTCCGGAAAAATCACGCGGTGTTGTGAAACTCACTATTTTTATGATAAACCAGCTGTTCGCAGTTCGAATATCCAAGTCGATTAGCTTCAATAACTCCAATCTTTAACATACAATGATTCATGCATATACCGCTCTCCTTACTTTGAAACTCTTGAGAGGCCAAATTACGATCTTCAGACTATTTTCGACAATTGGAAAAATAATTTCAATTGTTTTTGAACAACTTTCTCGCTTTCTCCACCCACTTATCTTCTCAAACAAAAAAGTTTCTAGATCATCGAAAATTTCATGTTTTCGGTTCGAGTAGACTCGACATTGACGAACATATTCATCACAGCAGGAAACATGGAGGCGCGATTAATAGACAATGTTGGCGCGATTAATTTTATTCTCTGTGGGCAGCTGCCATAACAATTTCGCAAGTGGGAAATTTGTTGCTGTGATTTATCAAGTACTGCAATTGCTTCAAGCACGGAAGAAGTAGTTATATTCGCTTATTTTTCATTTTTCAAGTGTAGGTGTATGTTACTTCGCTCTATCTTCTCTAATTATCTAGACTGAAACAGTAATATTGATCAGAAAACTAAAGTTGAACGGGGATTAACTTCGATTTTACTTCCAATCGATAAGAGAAGCTCATAGGAATACTTTCAATTTTGGAAAGGGTTTCGTATTACACTACTGAGAAAACTTCAATTCAAGCTACACTATAGAAAACTTTAGTTCAAGCTAAAATAGTAGCAGAGACACTACTTGAGACAAGATGGATATGTCTGTCAAGCAAGGTCCTCTGGCAAAAATGATTCAAGCTCGGTCAATTTTGGTTCAAAAATCATCAATTTCATCTGAAATTGTAGTAGACAATCCGATCTACTATTAAGACTACATTCAAAACCTTTGAACGGATATTGACCAAGCTGGAGTCATTTTCCCATCTTCCTAGAGGGTCTTCTTTGCTTGGTAGAGTACTTGAGACAATAGAGAAGAGAGTCAATGTTATTAGGTAATCAAGTCCCCAACACTATTCAATAATCATTAGTCTTATAATCATTTAATAATTAGGGCTATGCCTATTCTTTCTCACCAATGCGATTTTGCCTATAGATTAATAAATAATAATTAGTGGAAGCTCCTGTCAACGTACTTCATTTAGCCACCAACCAAACTTCGAGAGTACTTCTTTTAGAATTGACAAACTTTTCCCTCGTAACTGCCAGCTTGTCCGTTCAACAACTAGCTAATTAATAAGGAACTAAATAATTGGCAATACTCGCTCACGCTTAGTAGAGGTGAGTCTCAACGTAAACGACTCTTCTCAGCTTGCGTTAATTCCAGTCTAGTAATTATTTAAAAGGTAGTTTCTCAAACTCCTTCTAATTTCAGGTTAGCTAATTTTGTATTTTGTCTTTTTCAGTTTGAAATTCAATAACCTCCAAGTGGGTCTTAATTAGTGACTACGTTAATTAGGGTTTCAGAAGAGTTTAGATCATTAGTGGTTGGGAAATTAGTCAGAGTTCAGTTTAATAGCTCAAACCCACTGGCGGCTTGTGCTCAAGAAACAGGTGAAGTGCTCGTATCGTTTAATGTAGAGCGCTTCACCTTTTTCGTGGGCACGAGCCGCCACTGCGTCAAAAAATATATAGACATCACTTTAATGCCGTAGAATAATTTCTAGTTAACGTATTCGACTACAGTAGGCTAGAGAAAGAATAAACAATACTCGAACGCCATTCGATAAGAGAATCAAAAATGCCATCATTGTGTAGGCTATCGACCAATAAGATTGCGTTTAAGGAATGCTGCAGTAACGGAGAAGCCTAATCCAAGTATTTGACTACAGTAGGGGCAAAATTAGCAATAGTTGAACGCCATTGGTCGAGAGTGATTTCAGAATGGCGTCATTTTGTATCGACCAATAGGACTGCGTTTAGAAAATGGAGGAACGGACTAGATCAGAATGGCGGCTACAATGTCGTTGCAAGCTTTTTGAAAAGGTAATACGCAGTTGACAAATTGAATAATTAATTTAAATCAGTTTTGATTAAATCATAATTCCTGGACGGCTCAATATGAATACGATACAGGTTGGGAGATTTATTATTCTGTCTGCATAATATTTGTATTTTGACGATTATGAACTTGAAATTCTAAAAATTAAAAAAAAATCATAAAATGATGATTAGCGATAAAGGCGATAAATTTGATAAAAGTGAGTATTTTGTCGCCAAAAATAATAATAGAATATTATTTTAAATAACAAAGCTTTTTTCACTTATGAATTACTTATCAGAAAGTAACAAGCTCTTGTCTTACTTGTCCATCAATATCATGTTGCCAGTCATTGAAAAATCTAGTGCTCACCTGCAAACGAGAGAAAAACATTAGCATACAAGAACAAATTTGAGAATTTTATCAACAATGGAAGACAAAGGAATAGACATAATTTTCAGTAAGTTGATAATAGTTTGATAAGTATAATGAGTTCATAAGTTTGAATAATTCTGTACGAAAAAATATTCTAGTATTACGCTCAGAAAATTGTTCTATAAGCATAAGAACAGTCTTTGTCATAAAAATTCTAAGTCTTATAATAATAATAATGTTGAATGTCATAACTAATTATGTTATTTTTATAATATTTATATATTTTTGTGATCGATTTCGAATGAATATCTGTAAGTTGTTGTTTAAAGTCTTTTCAGACCTGAGAATAAAATCAATCAATTATTACCTAGTATCTATTCCCAAATTATACCATGTAGGTAATACTTTTGAAGAGTGAGGTTTCTTGTAAATCTATTTTCAGCTTTTCAAAGAAGAAAAAGAGGAATAAACCTCGTTATGCTTCTCAGCAATCATGATTCATTCCAAGTATGAAAACAAGTGTGAAAACTTGGAAACATGATGAATAAACTTTTCTACAATGTAAGATATAACAACAATCGCCATTAACCTTGCAACACCTTACCGTGATAAGTTCATAAATTCATGAATAAGTTCATAGATTCGCGAATCATGACTTCATGAATACGTACATGATTTCATGAATGTGTAATTCGCAGGCACTATGACCTGCTCTCATTTGTCCATTTGCATGATAGGCTACGTTTATGACTTATGACAGTGCTAAAACTTTATGACAACTTGCGCACGCGCAACACTGCACAAAGCCTATCAATCTGTTTTTATAGCATCACCGCCACAATAATGCTTCTATCCTCTATTTCATTCAACTTTCCAATGGGACAACATTGTATTCCCTATATTACTTGTGTTACGTAGTAAAGGAAGTTACATTGAATACAGTATTGTAGTACTACTTTTAGTATCCCTGAATGGTCACTGATAACGCGAGGTGTTCATACAAAATGGCCGGTAACATCCGCAGAGCTTCGGTGTAACAAAATGTTGTACGGAACTTCCACAGAGCATCGAAGTAGCTTAATGTTTGACGGAAGTTTTGGATAGTAGGTGGAATGTGGAAGATCTTGGAGCTATGCCAGGAAGTGGATAGAAGTTGAGAAATGAGGAAGTTTTTATGAAAACTGAACTTTAAAACTTAGGGCTGTTTAAATATTTAGGAAGTTTTTATTTATTATTACAACATGCAAATGGAAGGACTGTAAAATTGGAATTGGACTGTTCAACTTTTCAAGAGTCATCGCTCAACACTTGTAATCATAATCCTTTCAAATCCAAATTCAAATTCTATTCCATTGTTCTTTTACAACGAATACAAATATTCTCATTCATTAATAAATAATTTTCAATGAAAAGTACTGTACAACAAATTCATCCCAGAAGTGTTCCTCTTCTAACTTATACAAAGAGTCCAAAAGTATAGGTGATGCTATGAAATTTTACTCAATCATTGATTTTCACTCACAGAAAACGAATCAAACAATTTCAAATTTGAAACTACCACACATTATATGTAGAATATTCTTAACTTTCGCCATTATTGAATCACATAGCCTAAAAACAATAAAACAATATTGATGTGACGGAAAACATGAATTAAAAATAGTGCTTTAGTATTTTTCATTAGTCAATAAAGTATCCCCCAAACCAAAAACTTTTCATGATCAGATTATTTGCTGTGAGAAAAGTTTCAAGGTTCTTGGAGTTTCCACTTGTTTGTTAGTTAGTTGTTAGCATTTCTGCACCAGAAAAATAAGAAGTTTTCGCCGGATCAAAAACGTCAATCATTTTGATATTTTGTAAGACATGGAAATGCTATCGTGATCGTTTTCCAATGAGAAAAGTAGCTGTCCAAATTCATCACGATGTTGCATGAGAATGAGGTCAAGGATGAACAAAAAGTATTAACTCTCGAAATAAATTTATAAACTTTAATGAAAGCCCGCTTAGAATTTTAGGAGAAAGAGCTTCTTGGAGTCCATTGGACACAATCCTTCCAGCTTCAGGTTATCTAAATTTTTCAGGAAAAATCATGAATTAAAAATAGTGCTTTAGTATTTTTCATTAGTCAATAAAGTATCCCCCAAACCAAAAACTTTGGTTTTGGTTTTGTCAAACCAAATTTTGTCAATGAAATTTTCATGAAAAATATTGATTCACTAGATTCCATGTAATCTTAAACTTGAATCAATTGAAGAAATCTTAGAACATAGTTTGCCCGATTCCAGGTAATTTAAACTCCAGTTAATGAAGGTTTTAAAGGAATAATTTGCCAAAATCCAGGAAATTTAGAACACTTTTAAAGGTTTCTGAAAATTTTGTCTGAAATTATTTCCGGATAATATCACTTTGAAGACTCGTTTTCTCCATTTCTGAGTACTAGTATACAAGCTTTAAGATGATTATTTCAACATTTCTACTGGAATTTGCGATAATATTCACATCAAATTATCAAATGAATCATCACCCAGAGTTTCGAATTTCAGAATGTTTGAAATTACCTGTCCTTCAAATTCTTCACCCAAGATTGAGTAGGATAATCAATCATGAAACAAAAAATTGTCTCTCTTAAGAATCCTCTCTCATTTATCATGATTATAAGCTTATGTATACCTGTTGCAAAAACGTTAGGCGGTTTCGTCTTTCTTGTACGTGATGTAACCTACTAACAGCATCTACTATTCCCTTTGATTTCATAAACATCATCTAGGTATAGCTGAATGACAACTGATAATATCGACTACATCAGTAGCAAAAGAACAAAAGGAGCGAACAAAACCGCCTAACTATTTGGCGTAAGCTATACTCAATTTGAAATTTATAAATTTATGAATTTTAGAGATAGTTCTATGCGCTAACACTCGTAATAGTTTCCAATCAAATTTGATTCTGATTCTAATCTTCATCAATCACAATCTGAATCGAATGAGGTTAAATCTATCTACGGATACTAGAATATACAGAAGAATCTATATACAGAAGAATACTAGAATAAGGTTAAGGTATATAATCCATGTAAAAAATTCTCACTTTCCCACTCAACTTCCGGGATCAGAAAGTTGAGCACTCAATACCACTGGCGGCTCGTAACCACGAAACAAGTGAAGTGCCCCTATCTTTACTGTTCAGCACTTCACCTGTTTTGTGAGCACGAGCCGCCAGTGCTAACTAAGATTCCCGTTTCTTTCTAAAGTGTTACACCGCATACTGATGAATAAACCACTAATAATGAAGATGATTCTTGATTTATTCATGCTTGCAACTTGCTGAAAACTTTGCGCACAACTTGAAAGCTCAAATCAATGTTCTACTAGCAACCTACTGGAGAAGTTTTGAGTTGTGGGGGGGGGAGGAGAAGTTGAGCCAGTGGAAAGTAGCTAACAATCTGATAGCTATTTAGAAGTTTCTCAGCTTGCAAATAGAATGCCTTATATCAACACCTACTCATATTTTGAGTTTACACGTACTTAATGCACATTTTGAGATAGGCTATATTATGTATAGGCTATATTAATATAAGCTATATATGTATTGTAGGGTGTTTCAAGTTGAAGGTTTCAAATTTTCCTGTGATTCCTTTTCCTTCTCCTGAGAATCCTCACACTAGGTAAATACTATAGTCCTATAGGACACCCCCAGAAATTATTTGTAACAATGGAGAAGATTTGACATTTTTCGAAAAATATTCAATTTTCTTAATTTTGAAGGACTGTATTTAGGTAGTAAAATTGTAAATTTTCATGTAAAATTATCTGAGAAATAAAGAAACCGTGGCTGATGTTGACATTCAGTCGTCATTTAGATATATAGATACTGTAGATCAATAAAATGACTTAATTTTACAATTTGTAAAAATTTTACAAGAGTTTGTGGGCGAAGTTGAGGCATGCAAGCCCCCTCTTCAACTTAACCCATTTAGCTATGACTAGGGAATGTTTTTGGAATCAAAATAAACAATAGATACTTTTCATCAGCTGTATGTTGGTTACATCACGTACTAGAAGTGACAGACGAACCGCCTAACGTTTTTCGTGTCAGCCTGTAGTAAATAATTATTGTGAATTAATATTTATGTTTATCATTGAAAATTTATATTGTGAACTCACCAATACCATCTTGTCTTTCTCTGTTTTGACAAGACTGTACTAGGCAATCTGAATACATTGAAAGACTCAATACAAGAACATTATATCATATTCACTCAACAAATTCAATTCTATACAAAAACATTCCCTTCATCAGTTCGTTCTTTTCGATAAAATTCTTCAATATTGAACCATAATTTTATTAATATTGAGAATAATACAATAATGCCCGGTTTTTCCAAGCACACTCAAATCTGAGGGACCCTCAAGTTTACTACACTTGACTACATTTCCTATACTTATCATAGAAAATGTCAGCTGTTCATCAAAATTTGAGGGTCCCTCAACTTTGAGTGTGCTTAGAAAAACCCGGTATAAGTATTGAAAATGAAATCGTATAAAAGAGTGAAAAATTTTCAATTATCAATAAAACTTTTATTCACAAAACAAACTTCAAAAAGCTGAACCTTAAACACGGTTTAAACTTTTATAACCTGATAGCATAATATAATGATTCAAGAGTGGGTGATAACAGAGCTTGTTTGATAGTCAATACTCCATTATAGTCTCTAAACTCGAAACTTTTTAAAAAACTCTCCAAACACATTACTCAACTCTCGCACTGATGAGCTTCATAAAAAACAGCATTATCAGCTAATTAACATGTAATGAGGGGGTTTCGAGTAGCATGCACTTCATTCTATGGAGCACTCTCAACTTTTTTTTCCGCCGACAAAAGTTTTCACCAATCCGCTTCCAAACCCCCCTGGAATCAAAAAGAGTTTTCCGACATCAAAGAGCGTGGAGCGGCAATGAAAATCTAGGTGT
The DNA here is from genome assembly GCA_017141385.1 of Sogatella furcifera. Taxonomy (NCBI): domain Eukaryota; kingdom Metazoa; phylum Arthropoda; class Insecta; order Hemiptera; family Delphacidae; genus Sogatella; species Sogatella furcifera. The sequence goes on along the minus strand of CM029547.1, from coordinate 2,859,739 downwards.
TTAATTTGAAACCAGGAGCAGCAGTTTTAAACAATTAGAGGCCCTTCAACAACTGAGAATCTGATACTGCCTCCACCCCCTCATTGAAACTTTTCTCTTCCCCTCCTCCTCCTCCTCCTCCTCCTACTCCTCCTACTTCCTCTTCTTCTACTCCTCCTCCTCTCCTCTTTCTCCTCCTCCTCATCCTCCTCCTCTTCCTCTTCCTCTTCTTCCTCCTCCTCCACCTCTTTCTCCTCCTCCTCCTCATCCCTCTCCTCCTCCTCTTCCTCCTTATCCCTTTCCTCCCTTTCATCCCCCTCCTAATCATCCTCCTCCTCTTCTTCATCCCCCTCTTCCTCCTCCTCCTCCTTTTAATGCAATTATAGTCTGTCCAAGCAAAGAAGACCCTCTGGCAAGATGAGAAAATGAATCCAACTCGGTCAATATTGGTTCAAAAATTGTAGATCTGGGCCCTGGCTTATAAACATTTTACAATCCACATTACTCATAATTCGTGAATGTTATTGGTGTTTCTGTCTCATAAAAGTTTCCCATAATTCGGAAATTTTACAACCTCAGCTGGCTAGTTGCTATGGCATAAAAAACCAAAACTTTGCTTCCAATGCAATGATTTGATGAATAAAGTGATATATTATTATGAATATAAATATCTATTATTATTTTTATTGTGAAATTTCAATAGAAATAATTTTTGTCGCTAAAATAATATCATAACCTACAAATATGAAACCTTGAAGTCGACCATTGATGTTTTGCAATAATAGGGCAACAGATGTTTTTTCCAAAATTTAGAACATTGTAAATCGAACGTTTTATTGGTGAATCTACAATTTCGATCACTTGTTTTTCTTCAGAAGAACAAGCTGTAAATGTTTATAAGCCAGGACCCTGGTCTCAATTGTAGGAAACATTCTGATCTACAACTTAAAAACAAATCAATAATTTTTGAATCAATATTGACCTAGCTGGAGTCATTTCTCATCTTGCGAGAGGGTCTTCTTTGCTTGGACAGACTAAACCACCCTCTCTCCCTTCTTTTCACATCCTGTTTCTTCCCTCTTCTATACATGTCTTTTCATCAACTCTTCTTCCTCTTACCCTTATAACCCTTTTTTCCCTCTCTTCTCTTCATTCTCCTCTGTCTCCCCTTCCATAACACATTTCCTTCATCCTCATCCCCCTCTTCACTTCTCTTCCACTTTCACCTTCCTTTTTCTTCTAATATTTTATTTTCTCCTCCCCTTCCTTTATTCCTCGCACATTTTTTTCCATCTTCTATTCCTCCTTGTTTCATAATATTCTCTCTCTTCTTCACCCTTCTATCTCTCTCTATCTTCTTCTCTCACTCTCAACCCCTTTTCTGTACCCTCTATTTATCTTTTTCCTCTTTTCCATTATTCTTTCCACCTATCTTCCCAGTCAACATAACTTTCTCTCCCTCTCATTTATCCCCTCTTTAATCTTTCTCCTACCCTATCACGAACTTCCAGCTCCTCCAAACCATTTTTTTATCCTCTGAAAAGGTTCAGTGTACTTAATCAAAGCTCCCCCCCCCCGAACATGAATTTATAAAAGTTCAGTCCATACAGTCTGTCCAAGCAAAGAAGACATTCTGACAAGTTGGGAAACTGACTTCAGCACGATCAATATTGGTTCAAAAATTATAAATTTGGTCTCAAATTTTAGATTGGCATGTTTCCTACATTTTTAAACTTAATTTATAATCTTTGAACCAATATTGACCTAGTTGGAGTCATTTTCCCATCTTGTCATCTGTCTTCTTCGCTTGGACAGACTATACAAAGCGAACTAGAGTTTTGGAATGAGTGGGGGTAGTCAAACAAAGAGATACAGAAAAAAATATTGTAACAGAAGTTGTTGAAGTGTTTCATTCACTGTTAATTCAGTTCAGTCCTTTATCCTTTTCCTGGAAAAGGAGTCTCTGTGTATTTGCAATCGCCGGATGCTTTGTAGGCCTCCACCAATCAAGTGGTGCTTTATTTGAAGCTCCGCCCTCTTCAAATAATTAACCTGTCATCGCCTTTCCTTTGATCTCGCCTTTAAAGAGACAAAGTATTTCATACAACATTTTCCTGTTCTTTATGTAATTGCAATTCTTTCTCGTACCTCTCTATATGATTCACTCATATCTATCTCTATAAGGCAGCTGGAGCAACGCTGGTAGCGCGCTGGGTGTACAAGAAGTGTACTAGTTGTCCAAAGCTTCGTTTCATTTTTTCTGGCATATTTTTGTTTGATAATTTATTCAATTACAAATAATATAGTTCGAATTTTTGTTATAGTCATTACAACTTCCAGTACCTTTCTCATGTATAGTCTGTTCAAGAAAAGAAGACCCTCTGGCCAGATGGGAAAGTTACTCCAGCTTGGTCAATATTTGTTCAAGAATTTTTGTCTAATATTGTCTAAGAATATGGTCTTAATAGAAGATCAAATTGATGATTTTTGAACCAAAATTGACCAAGCTCGAGTAATTTTTCCATCTTGCCAGAGGTTCTTCTCTGCTTGGACAGACTATGAACAAGGAATTAAGGTCCGGATTAGTTCATATTGGACACATTTGAGAGCGCTAGAGTCGAGTATTCAGCTAAGTTCTACTGCCCTATATGACTATCCATATACACAAACTGGATACATGGATATATTGATTTTTTCTCAGTGATGATATATCTACAGCATTGACTTTATTCGTTACTCCCACACAATTCTCTAATATTGCCTACTAATGACTGTCAATTATGAAAAATAGTTTTGATTATTTCATCTATATTTCAATCCTTTCCACCGATCAAACTTTTTACTGATAGCATAGATTTGGATTTTATTCTAAACTAGCCAGCAGGGTCGCTTCGCTCACCTTCTCCGCCTAGCCAGGTGGCTCCGCCCCCCTGGACCCCCGCCAGTATCGGCAGTGTGAGTCAAACAGGCTTGCTTCGCTCGCCTGCAAAACCTCTGCAGTGGCGTAACAGCCGGGTCCGCAGGGCCCGCAATGCGAGGGTCCAAGAGCCAGGGGGGCCCGCGAGCCGGTGAGCTGGAAATGACACTGAATATGAAGAAGACCTCATCATAGATTTTCTCAATCGAATGTTGAGTTTTAGAAGTACTCTACAATAATTATTAGAAATATCAAAAAAGGAAACAGTGAAATAAGTTAGTGAACTTTTATAAATTGAGTGTTACTCCACTGGCGGCTCGTGCCAACCAAATAGGTGAAGTGTCTGTATCTTTTACTGTACAGCACTTCACCTCTATCGTGATCACGAGCCGCCTGTAGAATATATATATTACTCTATTAATTGCAATGTCCCAGATGTATACATAGCATACTTTTTGTTTTTAAATATACCAGTAACTGAAGCTCTGCTGAAAAGTCATTCTGAAAATTAAAATTGAACAAGGTCTAAGTGTCCAATGTCCAATTGAACAATCTTCTAAGTGTCATGTCACAAAAAATACTCAGTGGGCTCAGCTTATTAGTAATGAAAGTAAAATGGCTAGAGAAATTGATTTGAAACAGACCATTCAAGCATAAGCTTCTTCCAACTCAAAAAGATATTTGAAATTCAAATGACATTCGTGTCATTTTTCTTTTCTACATTGCTTTTCCTTGTTCTACAGTAGTTTTGTCGGACGGTAATATTTTTTTAATGAAATAATTTCATGCTCTACTGAATGTTTGTTATTCTGCCTAAAGATTCGTAGTAAACCAATGTCATTCATTTGTAATGTAGGTCAACACTTGAAATTCAACTTATGCAAAGATAAAGTTCACAGAAATTCAATATTTCAGTGCATGGTAACTGTACGAAAACCTTTAAATGAAATCCACTTTTGGTGATCAAATTATAGCAGCGAATTTCAAGCCGCGCGGCTCTAGCTGCCGCTTGGGAATCGTACTTTTAAATTCAATTCTATTGGTGGCTGACAACTCCCTCCACTCTGTCGACCAATCACAAGCCAGTACAAGTACACGCCCAAAACGCCTTCTCATTGGCTGATGTCATTACGTCATCATGGCCTAGCATAGGCGGAGCTTGAAGGCGTGTCTAATAGGAGTCGAAGCGAATCACCCTATTGCTACTGCCATCTGGTGGCTGAATTCGGAACTAACTTTCGTAGGTTTTCTCAAGAAAGTTGAGGAGGGCGGTGAAAATAGCTACAAGCTCCAATTTGCTTGTTGTTAAGTTTCCAATTTTTGTTAGGACAAGTATATTTTCAGTGAAACTCAAGATTTATGATGTTTACCAATATTTTTCCTGTGAAGAATTTATAATTTTCTCCCTTATGTGCTTTCATGCAGATAAATAGAAATAAATCAATTGATAATTGAAAACTGAAAAATCAATAAGTCGCTAAAACTTTTTCTGTTTATTAATACAGTACTTAGTACAGTATTTCTATTTCAGGTATATACAAGCATCATTTTTGAGTGCTCTCAATTATAAAGTACGGTACAATGTTACAGTTCTGCTCAATGTAGGTAGCCTATACTTATTTTTCTCATTTCTGTTATGCTTTCGCTTACCACGTATTACATGTCTGGATACATGAGAATACATAAAAATATAAAAATACATTAGAATAAGAAAGTCCCGAAAATCCTTTTCTGCCACACAACAAGCAACATTGCGATTACAAATTAATCAATGAGTAAACTATGAAAATGGAAGGCAGCTTGAATCAGGTTTGGCTTAGAATATGTTGGATTGCATCCGTCTGATCCATCAGAAATCTCGCACAGGGCACCAAAACACCAAGCGAGGGCCCTGCTGTATAATAATGTATAAAACCAACTAATCCTGTAAATAATTATAATGATTTAAAAATCATTTGAGGCCCCATGTAACATCTAATGATTGAAAAGCTTGCTCGTTTCTAGCAAAATTGAATGGATTTCAAACTAGCAAGCTTTAATATATTGATTGTTGGATGTTACAGGAGCTTTAATCTTTAATGATCAAAATATACAAAGACGTTTTTGGCATAAAACGATTCAATATACATAAAATAAGGTAATTTATTGGTCGAAGTAGTGAAAAAATCCATAAATCAAAGTCACTTTGGGGGGCCCGTGAAAATATGTTTGCGGGAGGGCCCGAAAAAAACTGTTACGCCACTGAACCTCTGTCAGTGTAAGCTGAGACAAACAGGCTCGCTTCGCTCGCCTACGATTTCCTTTCGGAAGGATTTGCTTTGCTCATCATATCACTTAACAGGGCTCTTTCCAGTAATCGTTCTGAATTAATTGTTCTATCACCTCCGCTCAACCTGGGTATATGATTTGAACGTACATTCAAATGTATTAAGTTCAGTAGGCCTAGTTTCCGTGAAATAAACAAAAGTGCAGATTCCAAACATTGGAGAACCTACTGGCGTAACCTCCGAAGGGTTTCGAAATTTATTGAACACAGCATTTCTAGACATAATCTGGACCTGTTAACTAGATTCCAACATTTTCTATCAATTGGTTCTCAAAAAATCTACGAAAAACTCAGAAAACTCCGAAAAATAGTATAAAGCTAATACCTAATAAGCTAGTACCTATCAAGCGTAACTTGATTCAATATCTTCCAAATTATTAATCTATAATCTCGCTGAACCATTGAATTCACAGTAAGGATTGGTCACATCAAGGCGGAAGATATTCAACCCGCAATAAATCTAAAATTTTGAAAAAATTATTACTGGCATAATTTTGAACGGATTTCAAAAATATTCCAACACAACATTTCTAGACCATATCTGAACCTGCCCATCAAATATCAACATTTTCTATCGATTGAATCTCGAAAAAATTAAGAAAACCCCGAAAAACTAAAGAAAAGCTCAAATATTTGGCGTATCCTTATGAAGTTTCAAAAATCTTCTCTTAGTACGCATCCAACCGTCCAACTGAACATGCCTACCAAAGCTGAACGCATTTGAATGAGTAGTCTTTTTAGTTCTGCTGAGTGAGTGAATCTATATCTATAAAAGTGAAATGGCACTGACTGACTGACTGATTCATCACCAGAACTAAAAATACACCGAACCGAATGCGTTCAAATTTGGCAGGCATGTTCAGTTGGACGTTTAGAAGCGCGCTAAGAACGGATTTTAGGAACTTTTCAAGGATACGCCAAATATTTAAGTTTTTCTATAGTTTTTCGGCGTTTTCTCAATTTTTTTCGAGAACCAATCGGTAGAAAATGTTGATATTTGGTAGGTAGGTTCAGATAAGGTCTAGAAATGTTGTGTTAAAATATTTTTTAATTCCGTTCAAAATTACGTCAGTAATCAGGTTTTGAAAATTGTAGATGTGTTTCGGGTTGCATATCCTCCGCCTTGATACGACCAATCCTTACTGTAAATTCAATGGTTCAGTGAGATTATGGATAAACTAATTCGGAAGATATTGAATCAAGTTCCAAAATATGTCCGATATAGTTCCCAAGGTTACGCTCAAAATTAGCGTTTTACTATTTTTCGGAATTTTCAGAGTTTTTCTTGGATTTTTCGAGAATAAATAATTGGTAGAATATGTCGAAGTTTGGTGAACAGGTCCAGATTAGGTCTAGAAATGCTGTGTTCAATGAATTTTGAATCCTTCTGAACGGAATTTGCAGGCTAGCGAAGCGAGCCTGTTTTTCACAGCTTACACTGACAGAGGTTATGCAGGCGAGCGAAGCGAGCCTGTTTGACTCACTGACACTGCTGATACTGTCGATGGTTCAGGGGGTGGAGCCTTATATATATATTATAATATATTATATATTATATATTATAAAGCAGGAGTTTCTTAATAGTCAAGCACTGCTATAGGTATAGTCCGTCCAAGCAAAGTAGAGCCTCTGGCGAGATGAGAAAATGACTCCAGCTCGGTCAATATTACAAAACTTATTGATTTGGTCTCAAATTGTAGGTCAGAAGGTTTTCCTAAAATTTGAAATCCAATAAATAAGTTTTGAACCAATATTGACCAAGCTGAATCATTTTCATCTTGCCAGATGCTCTTCTTTGGCTACTTCGATATCACAGCGGAACAGAATACAAGGTTACAGAGGTTACTTAATTATGCCGTACAGTTCATCTTTGACGTGAGGCGTGATGACCTCATCACTCCTTTCTTTGAGGAGCTGAGGTGGCTGAAGTTGGCGGAGCGGCGCAAGTATTTTCTTCTCGTTCTAACCTACAGGCTTATAGAGAGAAGCGATGAACCGGACTATCTTCGGGACTCCTTCACGCTCCTTACTGACATCTAGCCAAATCGAGGTTCCAGGTCTCATGAGCTCACCCTCCAAATACCTTCTTCTCCAAGCCTGTCGTGCTTGGAATTCCTTACCCTATCATTTGATACAAATCAATCCATTGGAAAGCTTCAAGAGAAAGTTGTTCATGTATCTACTTGAAGGTAGGGTCTAAATTATTATCCTGTTTGTTACTTTCTATTTTATTCTAACCCCTTGCATTCACTCATAATTGCGTTCAGTTTCATAAATTGTTCATCAATGATAGGCCTAATGATAACAATTTCTATTGTTATTACTTTGTTCTTTTTCAACTTATACTTAATTTTTCTTGTAATTGGTTGACTGGATGTGATTATTCTTTTGCTTGTTTTTTATCAACTAGTGTTCGCCATAGGTCTTACATCATCTTTGTTTTGAATCAAATATCAAATATTCTTTTCTTGGACGGACAATTAACGCTTGAACTAATCAATTTTCTCTCCTTGTTGGAATAAGTTCTCTGGTTTTCATTTCATTATTTTATCTTTCACTAAAAATAGAGGTTGTCTTCTAAAACCTTACCTTGCTTCTGTTTCTTAGCTAAGCTTCTCTTCATATTCTTTTCATCAAATTTTTATGATTTCACACAATTTTTCTCATTGTCATATTATCTCCATCATCACCGCCCTCTGTTCTGCAGTATATTTCCTCTCTTTCTCCATACCACTCTTTTCTTCCAACCATTCTCCCCTTATTTCCTTTCTCCTTCTCCTTCTATTCCCAATTCCCTTATCATTCTCCTTGTACCTATATTCTATAAATGTTCTCGAACATACATTGTTTGAATATACTCGGACTTCGAAACAGGACATATAACTCATGAGCGGTACATCTGCGTAGCCGCCGGACGAGTATGAAGAAAGGAGGAAAAGGAGAATACGAAGGAGGAGGAGGAAGAAGAAGGGAGAGAAGGATGAACAAAACTTGCAAACAGAACTCAAAGCAGACATAAAGCAGTGAAGCCTGCAGGCTTAAAACCATGTGTCCACATCTCTTTCATCTTTTCTTCATTTTCTTCTCCTTTTCTCCTTTTCCTTCTCCTTATCTCCTCCTCCTCCTCTTCATCATCAACCACCTCTCTTTCTATCTCTCCTCCTCACTGTACATCATCTTCTTCATTTATAATAGTCTTCTGACCTCTCTTGTACTGTATAGCCTATTTCGCTTTTCTTAACCCGCTCCGATCTTCTCATATCAAAGATCAAATATCTCTATTCTGAGCTATTCAATATTTTCATGGTTTTTTTCGGTTAGTATAATAGGCTACTTAACACCCTATTCTCAAAGGAAATCACTTTCATTTGATTCTACGAGTAGGAGTAAACTCATTACTGTTTTACTATTATTATACAGAGTGTTTCAAGAGGAAAGTGCAATACTTCTCAGGCTGATTCCTTACATCAAGTAGACAAAAATGTTCCATGGAACCAACCCCCAAAAATACTTTGTTACCGAGATAACAATGGTGGGAAATTGAGATTTTTCAAAATATATTAATTTTTCTAATTTTCGAGAGGCTTTAGTGAGGTTCTAAAATAATCAATTTCCATATAACTTTAGCTGAGGAATTTAATGAAACCAGTTCCAAGTTTGTAACTTCAACGGTTATTGAGATTATTAGAAAAATCTGCTAGAAAACGCCATTTTTGAACAATAAGGGTTATAACTGGATAAGGAATCATAAAATTGTATTTTTCATTAATGGAAATTGGAGAGAGTCGGATTCTTAAGTTAAAGTTAAATGGCACCGATTGTGTGAATCTTACCCAAATCTCAGAAATAGCGATCAAAAATTGCAAAATAGACCAAACATAACACCAAGTGAAAAATTAGTGTTTAGGGAGCGATTTCATTATAATGAAAGAATGATAAATTTAGAAATAAAATCAAACAAATGAATTTCATATGGATTATTATCAAGAAGATGAATATAATGAAAACAAATGAATTATAAATTCAGAAATAAATTCGAACGAATGAATTTCATATGGATTATTATGAAGAAGATGAATACAATCAAGAAGAATAAGAGCAAGACAATGATGAATAATGGAGAAGAAGAACAGTGATAAACGATGATAAGAAGAACTAGAAGACAAGTTCTGGAATAATTCATTGTTGTATACCATTGCAACCTAAGCTAAGAAGACATTCAGTCAAAATTGGAAAATCACTTCAGCTTTTTCAATATTGGTTCAAAAAATAGAAATTTGGTCTCAAATTGTAGAAAACATTTTGATCGACAACTTGAGACCAAATTTATAATTTTTGAACCAATATTGACCGAGCTGGAGTCATTTTCCCATCTTGCTAGAGGGTCTTCTTTGCTTGGTCAGACTATACCATTGCAACCATAGTCTGTCGGAGCTAAGAAGACACTTAGTCAAAATTCGAAAATCACTTCAGCTCGGTCAATATTGGTTCAAAACAATACATTCTGTCTCAATTTGTAGAGAAGATTGTCCCCTACAATTTGAGACCGTATTAATAATACTTGAACCAATATTGACCGAGCTGGAGTCATTTTTCCATCCTGCCAGAGGGTCTTCTTTGCTTGTACAGACTATAGGCTACACAAAGACCAGCTCTGGTCCAAGAATATTCAAACACAAAACAGAACACAGACCTGATATTGAACAAGGTATACGGTAAGCTTTCGCAATACGCATTTCCACAAACTTACCTCAAACAAGCTCAGACCAGCCCTGCGGCCATTCCTATAAGATACAGTTTAGATACATATAAGATACATTTTAGAGTTGAATACAGTTTGTTGAGTTGGATGTACTCGAGCGTGTAGTCTGTCCAAGCAGAGAAGACATTCTGGTAAGATGAGAAATTAGCTTCAGCTCAGTTAAATTTGATTGAAAACTTATAAATTTGATCTTAAATTGTAGGAAACATTCTTCTCTACAATTTGAAACAAAATTGATAATTTTTGGAACAATTTTCAGCAAGCTAGAGTCATTTTTCCAACTTGTCAGAATGTCTTCTTTGCTTGGACAGACTGTAACTACTCTGAATATTATTCTATTGAGGCTGGAACGTGTGTTTCATGTATGAGTAAACTCGTTGGCTGCTCTCGGCTTTCAAGGAAATTAATTCGATGAAAGGTTTGTTCTGTACAGAGTTCTCAAAACCAAACTATTTCCGCTACAATAACTGCGATTGCGAGGTTTTGATTCAATATAAACTCTGTGGAGATAAATGATAATAGTGGAGACTAAAACACTGTGTTAGAACTTAGCGGGAAAGTCTGTCAATAAAATATAGTCTGTCCAAGCAAAGAAGACATTCTGTCAAGATGGGAAAATAACTCCAGCTCAGTCAATTTTGATTGAAAAAATTGGAATTTGGTCTCGAATAGTAGAAAGATTCTGATCTTCAATTTGAAACCGAATTTACATTTTTTTTTCAAACAATATTGTCTGAGTTAGAGTCATTTTCACATCTTGCCAGAATGTCTTCTTTGCTTAGACAGACTATACGGTTGGACGAATATTACATTTTAATGTTTGTGGGTATTTTCATTCCTATTAAATGAAAAGACAAGATAATACAGATTTAATGGATATCGAGATACAGGGTTTGGTTACTACATCATTATCAATCTCTGTTGGAATGAAACTAATGAGAAGTATAACACTATACTCATATAGTCTACTTGATATTCAAATCTGGTACCCTTTTCAGAATGATTTTTATTTGGAAAATGTCATGATAGAATGAAAATCATTATAATAAAGGGTACTGAGTACTAATTAGTCCTAAGGGTACTAATTCTAAAATTGAATGTAATACATTGATAAGTAGCCCTTTAAGCGAAGGGAAATATCGATACTATGATGCATAGCCTACGGTCAAGCCATGCTATTGGTAGTTGCTTGAACCAATGACAGTGAACGTCTGCCATTGGCCTAGACAATCCCCTCCTCTATTAGCAGTTAAAATCTGTGCAGAAGCTTCACAATGGCGATTCAGCAAAAACTGTTATAAAATATATTTGCATACAATTTCGATGTTTTTCAACAAGCATATATTGACTGTTATGACTGATATATTGACTGTTATGACTGATATATTGACTGACTAATATTGACTGTTATAAAATATATTTGCATACAATTTCGATGTTTTTCAACATTGTTTGATGAGATTTCTCATCTTGAGATAATCTTAGTATTAAGTATAAGGAATAATAATATCCAGCTCACCAATCCTATCATGGATAGAATCCTACAGCTGACGTGAAAACGTTTAGCATTGTATTCTTATATTCCTACATGATAATGTTTTCCATAAGAGACGATAGATGGTTTACATATCATCTATTGTAGTCTGTCCCAGCAAAGAATAGCATCTGGCAAGATGCAAAAATGACTCCAGCTCGGTCAATATTGGTTCAAAAATTATCAATTAGATCTCAAATAATCGGGACCAATTTGGTCTACTATGAAAACCACATTGATAATATTCTTGAACAAATATTGTTAATTATTAGAGATCATTTAGAATTTTTGAACAAATATTGACTGAGTTGGAGTCATTTTCCCATCTTGCCAGAGGGTCTTCTTTGCTTGGACTGACTATATTAGTAGGTTACATCATTTACAAGAGACAGCCGAAGTCCCTTTACTTTTCGTAGTCAGCTATTCCACCCTATCATGCATAACCATAGTCTGTCCATTGACAATCTATTGGTACTCTAATTGTATTGGTCTGTCCAAGCATTGAAGACATTCTAGCAAGAAGTGAAAATGACTCTACCTCAGTCAATATTACTTCAAAAATTATAAATGATTTCTATGAATTGTGAAACAGAAAGTTACCTACAATTTGAGACCAGATTTTTAATTTTTGTACTAATATTGACTGAGCTAGAGTCGTTTTCTTCTAGCGAGAATATCTTCTTTGCTTGGACAGACTTTAAAAACGTAGCTTATGAAGCCCATCATCTAATTGAGCTGTCTCACAAGTAACTCAAATGTTCGGTGGAATTTTTCAAACGTTTTTTAACAAGAATCTGAATCTTTTCTAAAAACGAAATGGGACAGAATCCTCTTAGAACATGTATTTATTTATTAATTCCTGTTTGGAAGTTGACATCGTTGTAAAATTAAAAACGTTTTTATCTCTTGATAAAAAATATCGTGCAAGTGACAACATTAAATTATTATTCTCGAACCTTCTACGTTACTAATTCCATTTCAATGCTTTTCATTGGCCCTGCCTTGTTGAGTACTCTCCAACAGAAATTTAGCCAATTGTATAGTCTGTCCAAGGAAAGAAGACATTCTGGCAAGATGGGAACATGACTGTAGCTCGGTTAATATTGATTGAAAAATTATGGATTTGATTACAAATTGTGGAATAGAATGTTTGTTACAGTTGATCAAATTTATAATTTTTAAATCAATATTGACCGAGCTGGAGACATATTCCCATCTTGCCAGAATGTCTTCTTTGCTTGGAGAGACTATAGCTGAGAACGAATTCAACTTAAAACTCAATTAACCGCTGCCAAATTAACTTCCACTTCTTTTTCTTCTTCTTCTTCTTCTTCTTCTTCTTCTTCTTCTTCTTCTTCTTCTTCTCCTTCTTCTTCTTCTTCTTTTCGATCCTCTCTTCTCTTTCCCCAATCATTTTTCCTTTCCTCTTATTATTTCCGTAATTCTCCTTCTTCGTCGTCTTCTTCTTCTTCTTGTTTTTCTTCTTAACCTAATTTTTGCCTTCAAAGAAAAAAAAGATGAAGACAAATTTTTCATCTTCTATTCCATCCTATTCATTCCTTTCTCATCTTCTTCTACTTTTTCAACTCTTTTCCTCCTCCTCCTCCACCACCTCCGCCTCCTCCCTCCTCCTCCTCCTTCTCATCCTTCTCATTCTTCTTCTTCATTTATTTCCTCCATATAATTTTTCTTTCTACCCCTTGTATCCATTATAATTCTTTTTTCTATTCTTCCACTTTTTTCTTCATCTCTTCATACTCCATTTTTTCTTCTCATCTCATTCCTCCTCCTTTTTCCACTTCAGCTTTTCCGTCTTCCTGTTACTATTTTTTATTATCTCTATTTCTCCCTCTTATTTCTCTACTCCTTCTTCTTCGTCCTCCACTTCGTTTTTCCTCATCTCTGTTCCTTGTTATTCCTCTTCGTTTTTTCTACCTCATTCTTCTCCTTTACCAAATTCGTTTATTTTTATCTTTGCTTTTCTTCATAATTTGCCATTTATTTTCTTCCACTTTCTGTTTCTCCTCTCCTTTTACCTCTCCTCCCAGTAATGGACATTCGCCTTCTCTTCTCTTTCTTCTACTTGTACTTCTTCTCCATATTTTCTCTCTCCTCTCTTCCTTCTTTTCTATCGTTTCCTTTTTCCTTTCCTTTCTTCTCCTTCTTCTTCTTCCTTCTTCTTCTTTTCTTCTCTTCTTATTCTTCTTCTCTCTCTTCTTCTTCTTCTTCTTCTTCTTCTTCTTCTTCTTCTTCTTCTTCTTCTCCTTCTTCTACCTCTTCATCATCTCCTCCTTCTTCATCCTAATCTTCTGCTCCAACTCCCAGCTTCTTCTCCTTTTCTCCAACTTTCACTCTTTTTTTCTTTCCTCCTACCTTTTCCTGCACTCCTTCTCACCCATATTTTTTCTCCCCCTTCTCCTATCAATATTCTCTTTATATTCTCCTTCTCTCTTCTTAGGCCTTCTCCTTTTCTTCCACTCTCCCTTCTTCCTATTCTTTCTCCTTAGCAGCAGTGCTCACTGTTCACCCCTTCCCAAATTTTCGTTCAGTACAAAAGTCTTAGCTAATTTCCTCTCCACGCCGTTTCATTGAGTGGCTCTTATTATAAGAGCAGCGCTGTTAACAACTGAGTTAGATCTGATCAGTTTGCAGTTTTTGTGAAAGCAATTGAAACGGAGACAGAGGAATGGAAAAGAGTGATAGGATGGTACGAGGGAGATAGATGGATTCTTATGAGTGAGAGAGCGTAAGAGAGAGAATCAGAAAGAGAAAGGAACACAGAGAGAGAAGGTATGGAGAAGAAAGTGAAGGAAAACACTTGTCAGTGCATTTATATCAGAGTTTTGTCAGGAAAATTTAGATAGGTTGCAATCAGAGAGTGAGGGAGGAAGAAGAAGAAGAAGAAGAAGAAGAAGAAGAAGAAGAAGAAGAAGAAGAAGAAGAAGAAGAAGAAGAAGAAGAAGAAGAAGAAGAAGAAGGAGAAAACGAGAACAAGAAGAAGAACAAGAACAAGAAGAAAGAAGGAAGAAGTACAATCATCTTTATCAGAGGAGGAAGATAAGGAAAAGATGAAAAGAGGAAGAAGAAGAAGAAGAAGCAGAAGAGAAAGAAAACACGAAGAAGAAAAGTGAGAATAGGAAGGGAGGGGAAAAGTAAGAAAGAAAAGAAAGAGAAAATCATAAAAAGAGTGATAAGTCTAGAGGAAGAAGAGGAGAACGAGGAAGAACAGAAAGGAGAGGAGACGAGGAAGAAGAGGAAGAAGACAAGGAAGAAGAGAAAAAAGAGAGAGAAATAGAAATAGGAATAGAAAGATGAAGATAAAGTAAAGAGAAAGAGAAAGGGAGAGAGAAAGAGAAAGAGAAAGTGGAAAGAGAGAAAGAGAAAGAGAAAGAGAAAGAGAAGAGAAAGAAAGAGAAAGAGAAAGAAGAAAAGAGAAAGAAAGAGAAAGAGAAGAGAAAGAGAAAGAGAAAGAGAAGAGAAAGAGAAAGAGAAAGAGAAAGAGAAAGAGAAAGAGAAAGAAAGAAGAGAAGAGGAAGAGAGAGAAGAGAAAGAGAAAGAGAAAGAGAAAGAGAAAGAGAAGAGAAGAGAAAGAAAGAGAAAGAAAGAGAAAGAAGAGAAGAAGAGAAAGAGAGAAAGAGAAAGAGAAGAGAAAGAAGAAGAAGAAAAGAGAAAGAGAAGAGAAAGAGAAAGAGAAAAGAAAGAGAAAGAGAAAGAAGAAGAGAAAGTAAAAGTTAAAGGGGAGAGGAAGAGGAAGCGGAATTGAGAAATAGTGAGAGTAAGTAAAAATGAATAGAAGACTCAATTCGGTACTTTTCATTTCGAGTCTGTTTCCGCCAACTTGTGGAGATGGTTGATTTCATTGAATTTTGTTCTTGTCATTAGTTTTGCGTCAAGATAGCTGATTACATTGGCCAAATGAGAGCTCAATTCCAAATTGAAAGGAATGAAGCGTATTATTTAATCGACTTCTGTGTACTTTTCCGACTTTTACTTTACATTTTTCACGTTAACTCAATTCATTCCATCTATTTTTGATAGAATCGTTTGAAAAGCATTCAGGTTATCAATATTAGTTATAAATGTTTCAAAAATTAATTACATTTCTTTTGTCCCAGTATCTGTGTTGACGATTTTATTCAAGCAATCAAGAACTCATTTTACTTTCTGTTATAATTACTAGCCGGCGGGCTCGTTACGCTCGCCTTCTCTCCGCCTAGCAAGACCCCCGACAGTATCGGCAGTGTGAGTCCGATGAGGCTCGTTCGCCTGCCAACAAAACCCCTGTCAGTGTCAGTTGAGACAAACAGGCTCGCTTCGCTCGCCTGCAAATTCCGTTCAGAAGGAATGTCAGAAATTTATTGAGCACAGCATTTCTAGACCTAATCTGGACCTGTTTCGCTAATTTTTTCCAACACTTTCTGCCAATTCGTTCTCGAAAAATCCAAGAAAAACTCAGAAAAATAGTGAAACGCTAATAATTGAGCGAAACCTTTGGGGGAGTATATCGAACGAGGGATTTCGAAACTTGATTCAATATATTCAAAAATAGTTCTATAATCTCGCTCAACCATTAAATTTACAGTAAGGATTGATCGTATCAAGGCGGAAGATATGCAACCCGCAACACATCTACAATTTTGAAAACTTGATTACACAACCAAATCTTGAACGGATTGAAATATTTTAACACAAAATTTTTAGACCTCATTTGAACCTGCCCACCAAATATCAACTTTTTTCTACCGATTGGTTCTCGAAAAAATGAGGAAAACGCCGAAAAACTCTAGAAAAACTAAAATATTTGGCGTATCCTTGAAAAGTTTTTAAAATCCTTTCTTAGCGCGTTCTAAACGTCCAACTGAAACGCCTGCCAAATTTGATCGCATTCGTTTCAGTGGATTCTTTATTCGAAATCTTTTCGGGTCCTATTTAATTATTCTCATAGAACATAAATTATTCATAGACCAGAAATTGAATGTGGAGTGCGTTACATATACATTAAAAATCACACTGGCGGCTTTGTATCAACGAAGCAGATGAAGTGCCCGTATCTTTTACTGTACAGCACTTCACATGATCCGTGGGCACGAGCCGCCATGGTATATTAACTTCAAGTAGTTGTGAATAGATAGATATCTTTAGAAAGTATAAATGAAATTTTAGTAGTATTCCATATTGAATTAGAATAGTGGATATTTAAGAACCATAAATCTACTAAGCATTAGCCTAAATTTCCTAAAATTATTCAAAATCTACTTAGAATAGGAGCAGAACAAATATTTTTAGTATAAGAAGTTTATCTTTCACCAACAAGTGAGATTGTACTGTCTCCAATAATCAACTCTCATTCGTTGGTTTCACCCGTTGGTGGAAGGGAGAGAGAAGTAGATCTCGATCCAATCACAGAGCGTCTTTGCTATCTATCGAGTTGTTCCCACCATTCTGTAGCCACTCAATTGTATCTTCATCGCTTTTAGAAGTGTGTCATGTTTTCACAAAATATAAGCAGATATGGAGATTATTGAAAAGTTAACTATGGAAAATCAATAAATATGGAAATATGGAAATAGTTAACACTGGAAATGACTTGTTTTTGCTGTTTGAATCGACCATTTGTAACGCTTGTATGAACCGCTGATAGGAGTGGGCTTGTCTAGGCCAGTTCATAGTCTGATTGGTTCAAGCATCTACCAATAGCAGTGCTCGAACTTGACCGTTAGTATAAATACTGCTGCTCTGTACTTCAAGTTTCAGTTCACCAGATATTTTGATAGTCTAATAGCATAGCATACAAAACTGTCATCTCTGACTTTTAATAAATCTGTGGTTTGGTATCTTATCTTTTCATTGAATACCTATCTCAGTTTTTTTTAATATCTGATATTATTGTTTGAGAAGTTAGTACCATTCATTCTGTTCATGACGATTTATGATTCATTGTAGATCACAGTTACACAACTCCAGTATACTTGTAGTCTGAGCAAGCAGAGAAGAGCCTCTTGCAAGATGAGAATATGACTCCAGCTCGGTCAATATTGTTTCCAAATCGAACATTTGATCTCAAATTGTAGGAAACGTTCAGATCTACAATTTGAGACCAAATCAACAATTTTTTAACCGATATTGACCGAGCTAGAGTCATTTTCTCATCTTGCCAGAGGGTCTTCTTTGCTTAGACAGACTATAGATATCAAGAAGCTCACATTGTTCTTACTTATAGCCTGTCAAAGCAAAAATAGATTCTGGCAAAATAGGAATATAACTCCAGCTCGGTCAATAATGCTTCAAAAATTAATATGATTTTGGTCTCAAATAGTAGAAAACCTTCTAATCTTCAGGGAAAATTTATAATTTTCGATAGAATATTGACCAAGCTCAAGTCATTTTCCCATCTTGCCAGAATGTCACTTTCGCTTGAACAGATTATACTTGAATCAGCTCCCTACGATAATATTGACATCATCAGACTTTTCTCATAAGTGGGCTCAGTCCAACTAAAAGTTGGAAGGTTCTCCATAATTATGATGAACTAATTATTAATATTAATATTGAACAGCTTGAAAACAACTAAATAATATACTTCTAATATAGACCTATATTATTAAAACCATATAAAAAAATGTGTACAACCGTTCGTTCCATCTCGGCTCTAACTCCGTTACACATCTAAAACAAGTACTATTCGAGACCAATATCCAAAATGATGAAACTAGTATACATATAAGAGGCAATGTGCTTTGAATTATTCATTTGTTCATGCACTAATGCAATCGCCTGTGTGGCCATCGCCGCTTGTTTGCATATAAATCAAAATAAACAGCCAGCAAGCAGTTGACAGCAGATGACCCAGAGGTCACCAGTCTATCACAGGCGCTAATTTGTTGTGTTACATGCCCGAAATAGATACAGAGATAGAGAGAGATAGATAGAAATATTTACAGAGAGGGAAAGAGAGAGAGAGAGAAAGAGAAAGAGAGAGAGAGAAAGAGTGAGTGAGTGAGTAAGAAGAGAAAGTGGGGTGAGAGAGAAGTCGATTAGTTTCAATAACTCCAATCTTTAACATACAATGATTGATTTATACCGCTCTCCTGACTTTGAAACTCTTAAGAGGCCAAATTACGATCTTCTGACTATTTTCAACATTTGAAAAAATAATTTCAATTATTTTTGAACAACTTTCTCGCTTTCACCACCCACTTATCTTCTCAAACAAAAAAGTTTCTAGATCATCGAAAATCTCATGTTTTCTGTTCGAGTAGACTCGACATTGGCAAACATATTCATTAATTGAAACATAATTATTAGTCGGATATAGAAAATTCAAAAACCATTAGAAAGCTCGAATTCTCCTTGTCATTTTGAGGTAAAAAACTTTATTTTCCACAACCCATGGTTGAGAGAGGAGTAATATACAAAAGAAAGTAATATTTTCGCGATTTTAAAATTTTTTCAAAAAAATCAAATTTCCTTTGAATCCTCCTACCCAGGAACTTTTTCATTACAACTGGCATATCAAGGATAAAATTCTACGTTTAGATATGGGGTTTAATCGCGAATTTGAAGATGTTCCAATTTCACACAATCTGGCAACGCAGTTGTTTCCCGGGTGAAGAGAAAAACAGTCAACTTAGATTGCGCGGACTATAATAGATGTTATAGAAAAGGGATAAATAGAAATTATAGATGATAAAAGAGATCGCTAGTGTGGTACTTAATGATAATTCACTACTTATAGGAAGAAAAAAATTATATTCAATGAAGAAAAAAGAGGGTTGAAATGAGAGACAAACTTGTTCAGTTTTGCAAGATCTCCATTTATTCATTGAGAATGAAGAGAATGATATCATCATATTATTATTTATATTCTGCCGACTATTATTATTTATTATTTATATATTAAGATTATTATTCATATATTAATACCGATTAATGAGCTTGGAAAAAGCTGCACATTTGTTCTTGAAATTCACTTGAAGAAAAAAAGAGGCATAGAGAAAGCATGAGATAAAGAGAGGAGAGATAAGTCAATGTATAGGATGAGAAAGGAAGTAGGAGAACAAGAGAGAGAAATAGAGAAAGAAGAAGAGTGGATGGAGAGAGAGAGAGAGAAAATGAGAGTGTGAAAGAGAGAAATTTATTCAAAGTGTAGAGACAGTTGATGGAAAATTGCAAGACAGGTGGTGAGAGACTGAGAGATAAATCTGAAAAATATATGGGAGGGAAAGAGGGAAGGGAGATTGGGACAGATAGAGAGAGAGTGAGTGAGAATGAGTGAGGGAGAGAGAGTGAGTGAGAGAGTCTGAGTGAGTGAGAGAGAGATTCAGGCTTGTGACAGTTTTGGAGACAAGCTCTCTCTCGTCAGCTCCATCTAATCGATCGACTTTTCACTTTCCACACAATCTATCTTTCACTGGCGGCTCGTGCCCACGAAACAGGTGAAGTGCTGTATAGTAAAATATACGGGCACTTCACGTGTTTCGTGGGTACGAGCCGCCAGTGCTATCTTTCTCCTTTTCTCTTGTTCACCACTCGAACATCAATTTTTTCTCTCTCTTTCTTTTTTCTTTCTTCACTTTTAAGTAGAATTCCTCTAGAATGTCTCCTGGCGTATGACTTGTTTCCATGGAGTGATGTAATTTCAGCTCTGACAACTAACTCAACTGTCTGCAGAAAATAATTACATTCGACCTGTATTACAAAAACATCTCCCTGCATGAAAGAATATTCCGGGAACCGTTTCAGTTGAACAAGAGTATTCAATTTTAATTACATAGTAGTTCATTTTGAAAAATTCTAGGATGTTGAAGGGATGGAAGTTGAAACATAAACACTTTAGGGAATGAACATGTACGTACAGTCTGTCCAAGCAAAGAAGAGCCTCTGGGAAGATGAGAAAATGACTCCAGCTCGGTCAATATTGGTTCAAAAAGTATTGATTTGGTCTCAATTGTAGGAAACATTCTGATATACAATTTGAGACCAAATCAATAATTTTTGAACCAATATTTACCGAGCTGGAGTCATTTACTCATCTTGCCAGAGGCTCTTCTCTGCTTGGACAGACTATACAAGCTTGCTTCTCTTAATCTGTAATTCGAGAGAATGGGTAATAAACTCAAAAATCAAATCATCATACTTATTGAATTTTTTTTGAGTAACAATTTTTATTTTGAGTCACAATAGTTGTTAGAGTAAAGTCGATACGCTCTCGCAGACTGTCCTACCAGAGCTGGGTGTGAAATCATCCTGTTACAATTACATATTTGAACGTTGAATAACACGTTGAAACGTTGAAACGTTATCTAGCATATTGAAACGTTAACGAACACATTGAATCGTTATCTAGCATATTGGAACATTAACGAAGACATTGAAACGTTGAAAAACAACTTAAAACAGATTATTGAGTTGGAAGAGCTTGATTGCCTTTTTCCTTTCTGAAAAGAACTACTGTTTAACAATTCATTAAAATACATTATCATGTTTCTGAATTAGATTGATACCTATCCTATATCTATGTATTTATTAAAATACATTATTATGTTTTTGAATTAGGTTTATACCTATCCTATGTCCGTTTACTGAACAGAGAAATACACAATGGATTTTTTGTGGAAAAGAACTGAATTAAATACTGCGCGTTTTCACATTTATTTCTTTTTAGAAATTCTCCTCCTTTCTATTGTGTTTTCCTCACTCACTTCATGCACATTTTTCTCCATCATATTTACTCAAGTTATAGCATAAATCAGACTATTCCTACAGCATATCTCACTTAAACGCAATAATTTTGAAAAGAAAATCGCTCATCCTGAGGAATCATTCAAGTTTCTATCCATGAATAGAAGAGAATAGTAATAGAATAGAAGAGAATGCCACTTTTTAAAATTGTTTTACAAATTTGAGAATATTATCAGTGAAAACTTCAATGCCTTGGGAAAATATTGGTCGAAGCTCTACATTGACAGTCTTACATGATTAGAAGGGATAAGTACCTGATAAGTACCTGAGAAGACCTGGATAAGTACATCACGTAGATACATCTGATAACGTTTAGAAATACTCTCTATATAAATTATATATAATATAATATAATACTATATAATGTAAATCTACTATAAGCAGGCCCAAGGTTATTACAAAACCTATAATAACCTTGATGCAGGCCAGAGTCAAGGTTATTGCGAGTCAAGATAACTTTTGCATATAGCACTGCCCGCTAATTGAGTTTTGAATACATTCACAATATTGATGAAAACTTTGTTTTGAACGTATACGTTGTGATTTCAAATGACTGTGATTTCAACAACTGTGCTCGACTAGAATATTATTTTGGTTGATGGAATATTTGGTCGCTGTTTCAAACTCCATTCGGACACTGTGATAGTTCACAAATTCGAATGAGAATTCTCATTTAATACAAACATTACGTGGCTTGGTTGTTGAGGTTTGATAGAGAGAGTTAGGCTATTATAGTCTGTCCAAGCGAAGAAGACATTCTGGCAAGATGGGGAAATGACTCCAGCTCGTTCAATAGTGGTCAAAACTTGAACATTTGATTTTAAAATGTAGAAAAAATTCTGAAGTGCAATTTCAGACCAAATTGATAATTTTTCAACAATTATTGACCGAGCCAGAGTACTTTCCCCGTCTTGCTTGGACAAATGTCTAGTCTAGTTCTGCTTGGCAAATGTCTTCTTTGCTTGGACAGAGTAATAATGTAACTGCTCGAACAATGGTAATAGAGCAGGTAATGGCTAGAAGAACATTATAATATTATCTGAGATGAAATAAATGTAATGAGGATTCTAACTCTGGTTAAAATTTGATAGCAAACGATTACAAGTTCAAAGCCGAGGAAACTGTTGAATTTCTGCATTGTAATAACAAAGGTAGACGTTTGAAAATGCATAAAGCTCTAGAAATACCAACAACTATTCCTGTTCTTTCTAACCAATGTGTTTATGCCAATAGATTGAAAAATAAATAATTAATACAAAAAATCTATAATTATTTTATAATTTTTATAATTATTTAAAATCTATTCCATCATGACTATGTTACAATATAATCTTATTCCGTTGTTTTCTCATTTCTTCATAATATTTTTCATATATTTCCGACTATTTCATATGTTATTGTGACTTATGTTATTAACCTTCCATTATTGTGTTCGCGGTTTGAATCGCCATTTTGTAACGATTGTATGAAGCGCTAATCGGGGAGGGGCTCATCTAGTCTAGGCCAATGGCAGACGTTCACTGTGATTGGTTCAAGCAACCACCAATAGCGATGCTTGACTGTAAGTACAGTCATATAATACTGTAGTTGATGTATAATACTGTAATTACTACTGCTTTCCACTCTTCATTTCTAGTTCACCAGAGATTGATTATGGTGTAAGAATCGAAACTAATTGAGTAAACCAATCCAGATTTATCAAGAATTCATTAAACATTGTTACAATATTTTATCATTAGTTCAATAATCTCAACAGATGTTCATTATGATTGGTTCAATTATTGTCATGTGTCCACCAATAGCGGTGCTTGACTGTGAGTATGAATACTGCTACTCTTTATATGCTAAGTTTTAGTTTAGTAATGGTTTGTAATTTGATTTAAAAATATATCTTGTATTTTTATTCAATATTCATTACTATTACAATATAATCCTCACAACCACTCAACGAGTAGTATTGTTAAACCTAAGTGCAATGTAGCCGTGTGTCCAAGATCGAATTCAATTTCAAAAGAATAATGATGCTCCATGTTTGAAATAAGACTTAGGAGAGTTCAAATAATTGAGTTTGATCTAGTAGTTTGCAAATAACTGGCTTAGTCAGTTCAGGAATCCACTTAACACAAGAGGATGAATAACTCTATCTTATTTTCAAGGGGTTGAATCTTCAAGGAGCTGAACTACTAAGAAAGTTGCTGATTAATTAAGTTAGTTCTCCTCTTGTGGTAGGTAACTTGCATAATTATTGCAACTCCTTGGTATTTGGTTTATGGTTGTTGGGAAGTCTTATCAGAGTTAAAAAATAGCAATAAAAGTAGAAATAGAAAATTGTTCACCACTGGCGGCTCGTGCCCACTGGGCTCGTGCCCAGGTGAAGTGCTGAACAGTAAAAGATACGAACACTTCACCTGGTTCGAGCCGCCAGTGGTGAACAATTTTTTATTTCTATTTTTATTGCTATTTCCTAACTCTGACGAGACATCCCAACAACAATGTTCACACGTTTCAAATAACATTCTAAATAATAAATTGAACGAATTCAACAGGATTCTTGTGTAGGCCAAGTTGACGCCAAAGATAAGGGCGAATAACTAAGGCCGGTATTAAACGATAATAGTTCTGATCATATGAAAGGAGATGAAAATACGTAATCATATTCTCATCTCTTTCCATATGATCAAATATTATCATAGAACTATTATCGTGTGATACCGGCCTAATTATTAGTATAATGGTACTCAGTTAATAGTTAATAACTAGTTAATAATGCTCAGCTGTGTAAAAACTACTGTAGTATGAAATCATAAAAGATTGGAATACATGTAATGAGGATTCTAACTTTGTTGAAAATTTGATAGCAAATGATCCCAAGTACAAGGTCGAGGAGAATGTTGGGGTTTATACATTTATATAAAAGAAATATTAGTAATCTGTCGTGTAAGCTAGGCTTAACATTCTAGTTTTCAGAGATAAAACTACGCTCCGGTGTTGTAATAGAAAGTCACTAGAATTCACAACATCTTGTTATAATGGAGTAATAAAAAATCAGAAAAATCTCTACAAATAAGTTTAGTTGTTGATGGAAGGTTGCAAGAGAAAAATCTATTGAAGCAAGTTGGAAGAGTCATGATGTAATTGATTTCGATTCCTCATAATATTTTAGACTTTGTTCACACCGAGAACAGGCAACTTCAAGCGACAAATTTGAAATTACAATTAGCAATAAACTCTAATCGGTCAATCGCAGATTGAAGTTAAAAGTGAAACCCTACAAATACTGCCCACTGTTTGAATGATCCTGACCAATCCTTGTTGACAACATTGACTTTGTTTATTGTTCGAGAGACTAGAAGGTAATTGCTCATGGAAGGACAATCGACCGACTCTCAGAAACAACAGCTGTTCACTTTGTTGATTCTAACAGTGTGGATCTGGCTTTTGAGAGTGTAAAACAGGCTTTTGAGAGTGTAAAGTGTAAAGCAGGCCTCTAAAGGTCGTAACGGAAATCTTTGTTTTTCTGGGCATCCTTCAACGCTATTTTCTCCACAGCTGCGATTTCTCTCATTCAAATTCTCCTTCTACTCTTCTTCTCTCATCTTATCTTTCTCTTCTACTTCTCCCCCTTTCTAATCATCATTATCATTACCATTACTGAATTCAAAATTTGTGACTTGTGATGAGTGTTTGAAAATTTTTTGAACATAACCTCTATTTTTAAACTTGAAAATGGCAAATTAGCCGAAACATGTTGTGTGTAAAATAAAAGATATACTTAAAAGGGTACTCTGATTGTAATCAGGGGCGCTACAACCTTCAGTCCGCTAGCGCTACCCGGTCGTGGGTTCGAATCCCACCAGAGGCATGGTCGTTTATGCACCTCATAAATCACCCTCGCACATTCCAATACCCACGCACAAGTAAATTGGAATACTTATGTGGGCATCATCCGCAGCAAAAAAAAAATCATTTTTCAAAGTTTCAAAAAATACAGAAGCCTCAAAAGAAAAGAAATATTCCTCTATTTCAAATATTTCTATCAAAATTTGGGAAAAAGACGCTATTTTGGACTTTAATATCTGTGTTTTTACCCTTTATTGTATAGCTTAATTTCTTGAATAACTGAATGATTATTACAAATTTTCAAATTTTCTCCTAATATTTGTTGACATCACTGAGTAATAATTTTATTGGTAATCTAGACTTATAACAATTGTTAAGTCATAAACGATTCACTAAGAATGTGATTTTAGATTTAGATTTCTTTATTCATGTAGATAATAACAAAACAATTCAGCTCAGTTTCTAGATTGCAATCAAATAATATAGAATTAGTAGGCTATAAACCTATACAGGAATAAAATAATATACAGTAACTAGTACAACTCAGTAATTAATCAACAAAAAAGTGAAAGTGAACGCGAAAATCATGGAAATTTTATAGCATAAAAACGTTGTAAAAAAATATATAATTGGCAATCTTTTTATTTTGATCAAATTATCTAGATGAAGAGGCGAAGTATGGACATAAAGAAGTCCATTCTTGGGACAGGGTATCGAAGATAACCTTTCCATTAACATGTGATTGAGAGAACCAAAAGACAATTCCTCAGTGACCCTGATGCCGGGTTTTTCCAAGCACATTCAAATTTAAGGGACCCTCAAGTTTACATTCAACAGTTACTCAAACTTGAGGTACCCTCGAATTTCGATAGAACAGCTGCCATTTCTTATGCCAAGTATAGAATATGTAAACTGTTGAATGTAAACTTGAGGGTCCCTTAAATTTGAGTGTGCTTGGAAAAACCGGGCATGAGTGATTAGTGGTAGTCCAGGCCAGAAAAATGTTGCTAATTAGTCAATAGGTTGGATATCACTGGCGGTTCGTGCCCACGAAACAGGTGAAGTTCTATACAGTAGAAGATACGGGCACTTCACCTGTTTCGTGGGTACGAGCCGACAGTGTTAATATAGCAATCTATTGTTGAGAAAAAACAATGTTTTGGTGTTGTTGTGAAGGTGATACTGTAGTGCAGTAGTTATCCGTATTGAATGAAAGGACAGTGAAAGATTTCTAAAAAATTGTACAACTAATGAAACATTGTTAGATATTAAACAATTATAAATAAAGTGTTTAATGAAAATACAAGATATTATTATCAAGCCACAGATTCATCAATAATCGAGATACGGGTTTTGGTTGCTAAATCATTATCAATCTTTTTTTGAATAAAACTTGAAGTGGGGAGCAGGAGTATTCATACTCACAGTCAGGCATTGCTATTGGTAGTTGCTTGAACCAATCGCAGTGAACGTCTGCCATTGGCCTGGACAAGCCCCTCCCCAATTGACGTTCATACAAGCGTTACAAAATGGCGTTTCGAACAGCAAACACAATGGCATAGGATAAATAAATAGTTTCAATAACTTATGAAATAGGCACTGGCACCTCGTACCCACGAAACAGGTGAAGTGCCTGTATCTTTTACTGTACAGCACTTCATCTGTTTCGTGGGCTTGATCCGCCAGTGGTAATAGGTAGAGAAATCTATAAAATTGTTGGGAAACAATGGAATACGAGCTATTATAATAAATTTGGCTCATTGGAGTAAGTCATAACGCGACGGTCTGATAACCATAGGTTCCGAGGCTGGATTCGTTATCAAGAAATAGTTTCTTCCACAGCACAATCACATTAGTAAGCGGTGATACCGTCTTTCGGAGGACACGATGAGCCTTTGGTCCCGACCCCTACTGCCTCAACAGTAGTCGTCATCTCTCATCATCATCATCATCATCATCATCATCATCATCATCATCATCACTATCATCACTCAAGCCTTGGAGCACAGTCATCTGGCCATCACCTTCAGAAGGGGAATGTGTTACGGCAGGCTATCCCTACACACAGACGTATAGTCTTGTAGAGGGACTCCTTATATTATTTTTCATGCATGTATTTTCAAACATTTCTGTATCATTATTTGGGAGATAAATTTATTTGAACTTGAATTGGTACTACCACACCAATGGCTACACTGCTAGGCTTTATCTTTCAGTTTCTGTGGGACAAGCTATTTTGAGTGCTCTTTCATCCTGAAGAGACTGAGTCTACGTGTTTTACATTATCTGTCCCTGTTATCACACACACACACAAACTCACACACATATAGTTTGTCCAAGCAAAGAAGGCATTCTGGCAAGATGGGGAAATGACACCAGCTTGTTTCAATATTGCTTCAAAAATTATAAATTTGGTCTGAAATTGTAGAAAACATTCTGTTTTACAATTTTAGACCAAATTTATAATTTTTGAAGCAATATTGAACGAGCTGGAGTCATTTTCCCATCTTGCCAGAATGTCTTCTTTGCTTGGACAGATTGTATCTGTGAGAGTACTTTAAGTCACAAAGTTGGCCAGAAACCGAAACATTGTGTTTGCATTTGTGAACTTGCCACCCGGCCACACAGGCGGGTTTGGCCTAGGCCAAAAAGCGCTTTGTTGCTTTAATTCGAGTAATGGCCTTTTTGACCTAGGAGGCTCTCTCAACACAATCTCTATCTCGTGTGACACATCGATTGCTTCTCTTCCTATTTCGTTCTCTCTCTGACACGTTATTACTCGCTCTCTCTCTCTCTCTCTCTCTCTCTCTCTCTCTTGAGTCGTCCTTTCATTCTCATCCCCACGTCTGTCCACTCTATAACTCTCTTTGAAAATTTTCACACAATCTTTCTCAAAGCTACTGCAGTTTGATACTATTCAAGTAACATTGAATAACAAATCTAGAATAAAGTACCTATCTGATCTAATGTTTGGGGAATCATTTCTCTCTCTCTCTCTCTCTCTCTATAGCTCAAATATCCATTAAGTATCAATTTATCTAAATCTAGTCTTTTAATTGCATAAAAATTTTCCTCTCTATCTTTAGTAATATTAACAGCTCGTTATAAATTTTCAATTCAAGGCCAAGTGTTAATGGAAAGGATATCCTTATTATCCTTTCCCAAGAATGGACATATATATGTCTAAACTTCACCTTTTCACTTAGATAACTTACACTCCTTATTCATTTTGCAGAACCTCGAATTAAAATTTTGTATAAATTTTGCATTCATTACTTCACCGTTTTATTGTATTTTCACTAGAAGTTTCTATTTTGTGAAATTTATAGGATAATTTTGTCTTACTCATATATTATATTACAATGTAGAATCTAAGCCGAATTTTGTTATCTATTTGAAAAAAGTAATCTAATCTAATCTAATCTAATCTCTCTCTCTCATACAAAAATAGCTATTTATGTATTAAGAGCGTAAAGCGCGACTTTATCGCTCGCGCAAAACAGTTATCGCGCGACGCGATAGCGGAGCGTGATAATTTTGCAAGAGCGATAAAGAAGCTTTACACGCGAATTACATACAAAATTTTTTCTACAACTGCACATTATAATAACCTGTTGAACTAATAATTTGATTTGTCAAATAGCCTACTGTAAACTGTTATTAAATTTCTCTGGTGATAATTGGAATAATAAAATGAATCCATCCAGTTAAACTTGAAAATTATAATTAATTTTCAATTATCATTATATGTTTTAATTATACGAAAGAAAAAAACAATTTTATGAACTCCAAAAAAATTAGTCAGGAATCAGATTTGAACCAGCTAACATCGCATCACAAGGTAATGAACGCCGCTTTAACTACCTCGGCCATTCAGTTTTTACAGAAGAGGGCGGAAATTTAGCTACATGAATTTGCATCTTTTTTGTTTCACTGACTGAAGCTTATCACAACACAGCTGATTAGCAAGCGTAAAGTACATCTCCTGATCATGCGCAGTTGCTTAGCGAGCGTAAAGTAATTCAACTGCGCATGCGCAGATGGTTAGCGAGCGAAAAAGTAGATTTTCCTCGGAAATGGGCTATTTTACGATGAGAATTCAGTATGTAAAATCTTGTTTTACGCGCAGTTGTAGAAAAATGTATTTTTCTACAACTGCGCGTAAAACAAGATTTTACGAGCTGAATTCTCCTCGTAAAGTAGCCCATTTCTGAGGAGAATCTTCATTACGCTCGCTAACCATCTGCGCATGCGCAGTAGAATTACTTTACGCTCGCAAAGCAACTGCGCATGAGCAGTAGTTACTTTACCGCTCGCTAATCAGCTGATCATGGCTCGCCAAAAGTAGGTCAGGTGGAGTCATAACATAACCTAACAAAAGTCGACAATGTCTGATTGTACCTGTACCGGTAATTACACAAGAGTAATTTAATAGTTCGCAGTATTTGAGGACTAAAAACTGTAGATTAACAGGTTCGTGCAGTTGTAGAAAAAATATTGTATGTAATTCGCGCGTAATGCTTCTTTATCGCTCTTGCAAAATTATCACGCTCCGCTACGCGTCGCGTGATAACTGTTTTGCGCGAGCGATAAAGTCGCGCATTACGCTCTTAATACATAAATAGATATTTTTACAATGTTGTTAGCTATATTTTTAGAGTTATGGTATAAAATTTCCATTATTTTCGCGTTCACTTGTACTTTTTTGTTGATCAATTACTGAGTTGTACTACTTACTGTATATTATTTTATTCCTGTATAGAGTTATAGCCTACTTTCTTTATTATTTGATTGCAATCTAGAAACTAAGCTGAATTGTTTTGTTATTATCTACATGAATAAAGAAATCCCAATCTAAAATCTCATTTAAATATTTATTCAATATTGAATATATCGAAGGATTTGGTGGAGTATTTCTACCTTGCTAGTGTGCATGTGTGTGAGTGAATGGTGAGTTAGAAATATGTATTTTTTTCTTATTATATTCTCAACTAGCCTGCAGGCTCGCTTCGCTCGCCTTCTCCACCTATCGAGGGGTCTTCGCCCCCTGGATCCCCGACAGTATCGGCAGTATGAGTCAAACAGGCTCGCTTCGCTCGCCTGCAAAACCTCTGTCAGTGTCAACTGAGACAAACAGGCTCGCTTCGCTCGCCTGCAAATTCCGTTCACAAGGAATTCGAAATTTATTGAGCACAGCATTTCTAGACCTAATCTGGACCTGTTCACCAATTTTCAACACTTTCTGCCAATTCGTTCTCGAAAAATCCAAGAAAAACTCAGAAAAATAGTAAAACGCTAATATTGAGCGTAACCTTTGGGAGTATATCGAACAGAGTTCAAAACTTGATTCAATATTTCCAAAAATAGTTCTTCTATAATCTCTCTGAACCATTGAATTTTCAGTAAAAATTGGTCGTATCAAGGCGGAAGATATGCAACCCGCAATACATTTACAATTTTGAAAAAGTGATTACTGGCGTACACTTAAACGGATTTCAATAATATTCAAACACAAAATTTCTAGACCTTATTTTAATCTGCCCACCAAATATCAACATTTTCTACCGATTGGTTCTCGAAAAAATAAGAAAACACTGCAGAACTATAGAAAAACTCAAATATTTGACGTATCCTTATGAAGTTTAAAAAATCCTTTTTTTAGCGCGCGTCTAAACGTCCAACCTAACATGACTGCCAAATTTGAACGCATTCGGTTCAGTGGACTTTTAGTTCTGGTGATGAATGAATCAGTCAGTCAGTCAGTCAGTGCCATTTCGCTTTTATAGATATAGATTTATTTTTAGTTCTTATTACTTATTTTTCACTTTTCGGTTCCATTTACATACTCTATTCAATATTTTTTCTACTGTATGATCAATCATTTTGATGTATTTCGAAACTGTATATTATTGCAGCCTACATATTGTAAAGGGTTGTGTGGTAGAGAGGATCAAGAGTCCTAACTCCGCCCTTAATAGAGACAATCAATCGTTCAATCAATCAAATCTCTCTCTCTCTCTCTCTTTCTGATCCTCTCACTCTTTCATTTCCACTCTATAAGTGGAATACTGATGAAAAATAACCAGTAAATACTGACAGTTTTCAAGAGATGATAGAATTATTATTTTTCTTGTAATCTACATGAACGAAGTAGATAATCAGAATCATTCATTCGATAATCTACAATGAAGAGTACAATAGGATTTCTTCAAAAAAAACCTCTTCCACTTCATAAAAAAACTAGCAAAAAATCACAAAATTTGAAAATCCTTGAAATAAATTTTGTTACTTTTGAGCAAAATATAACCAAAATGAGCCTAATCTTATCTAATCCAGTGTTTTTTTCTCTCTCTCACGCAGTTATCATGAACCCCATTCCAAAGCAACTCATGAGTTAAGCTAAACCTTCTCATTCACGAGCCTTGAACTCAGGTTAGCATCACCTTGCAAAAAAGTTTTTCCCCATTCATCGCGTAATCTAGAAAATTATCGTGTCAACAATACATTTAGTTTAATATTTTGCCATCAGAACTTCAGAAACATTGCATGCCACACCATCATATCGCTATAAATGTTTTGATATAATATTTCAATATCAATATAAGAAAGAAGTTGGTGAAAGTTCGCAATGCAACAATAGTGTGATTATAATTCTGTATTCAATATTCAATTCTACGCTATCCAATCCTCAATTCATAGCTATGGAAAAGTGTAGGTTGAAATTATGGACTAGCTATAGTCTCTCCAAGCAAAGAAGGCATTATGGCAAGACGGAAAATGACTCCACCTCGGTCAATATTCATTCAAAATTTATAAATTTTCTCTTAAATTGAAGAAAACATTCTGATCTATCATTTGAGACCAATTTCATAACTTTTGAAACAATATTGACCGAGCTGGAGTCATTTTCCCATCTTGCCGGAATGTCTTCTTTGCTTGAACAGACTAGCAGTGGCGAGTGAATATTATGGAAATCTATTTATGAGCAGACGAAGTTGCGGTATCCATGGTGGGGGAGGGGTTGTGTGGAGGTGTTTGGAGTTTATCGGGTTAAGGGGGTGAAGGTGATGAATGGAGGGGGCCTGGTAAGAGTAGTGGTGAGGGGTTGTTTCTATTTTAGAACGAAGACTCTGTTTGTTTAAACGCGCCGTGATAAAATCAATAGCAGTAAATTTCTCTCCTAGCTGGATGATCATGATGATGATGATGATAAAAATGATGATGGCTGCTGCTGCTGTTGATGATTATTATAATGATGATGATGATGATGATAATCAGAAGTTTACTCTACACAGGAAGCGGCGGTTAGACATTGGGGATGCTTTTTATCAATCTGCTAATAGCTTTCTTCCACTAGCGGCTCGTGCCCACGAAACAGGTGAAGTGTTGCACAGTAAAAGATACGGGCACTTCACTTGTTTCGTGGGCACGAGCCGCCAGTGCTCATTTAATTTCTTATCTCAATCACTCTCTTTCTTTCTCTCTCACACACTCTCTCTTATTCTCAATCCATCCATCTCTGTCTTTCCTTCTCATTACTCTTTCTCTATTCCTTTTACTCAAACTCTTTTGCATTCATAGGTATAGACATAGTAACGACATAGTAACCTATCTCATTGAATTGAATTATAGAACTATGCTGCAAAAATTATAGTGTGAAATATTGATAATAGAGTGTAATTTGTGAGAATGATAGAATAATTAGATTTGATAGTAACGTTTTCAATCTAGAAACTACGCATAAGTATTTTGTTGCTATCTAAATGATTAAAAGAAGTAATTTAATCTATCTGCCACATTTTCTCTGTCAAATGTCAAGTGTTGATAGGAGCTGTTATGGGACCGAGAGAGCTTTTTCGAGATGGTGTAATTTTATGTCCATCATTCAAGATACTATCGAGATATGGATAGCATGCATCTTAATAATTTTACAACTATACGTTAGCTCTTTATATTTATATCGTTGTTAAACTCCTTCAATCGTTTTTCTTCAGTGAATTTCTTGTCAAATCATTTTGCAATATCATTATCAAGATTACGCTTCTAATTGCTCTGCCAAAGCCCACGACCTAGAAATATACATATAATATTTGCAGTTTATTAATTCAATACAATACTGAAAAATGCGATTAATACATTTTCATACTTTGTAGAAATCTGTGATTTATTTTTGTCAGTCCTTCAGTCAAGCCTTCGCTTAGGAATTCTACCTTAAGATGCATGGATGAACTTCTTTTTTACATTTTGTTCATGAGAAAAGTGTTTTGAGCAAAGTAAACAAGCTGTGTACGTGTTCAATGCTGCCTCGCAAAATATTGAAATCACAATCTAGTTGAATAAAGTCGGCTAGTTGAATTGAAATCGAGATTAGATGGATTTGTAGCTATAGCTAGCTTTCAGATTGTCCATTCGGTTCTGGCAATATCTGAGTGTAACAAGGTATTGCAAGGTTATAGTTCCGTGACAAATAAAAAAGGATGAAAATACCACTGGCGGCTTGTACCCACGAAACAGATGAAGTGCTCGTATCTTTTACTGTGCAGCACTTCACCTGTTTCGTGGGTATGAGCCGCTAGTAGAAAATACGAATTGTATTTCCATGTCATTTCCAATTATTAACATATCTCATACAGTATTATTATTATCATGTAATACCCGCCTTATGTGTTAGCGGTTGAGTTTGAAGTATTCCGCTTGAAATGATACTGCATAGCAAAGTTGTTTTGAGAGATTGGAAAGTTTATCGTCTCATTTCAATAATGGAATTCCTAGCTCCTGCAACAAATAATTTGCTTTGTTACAAAAAATAACTACTTATTTACTGAGAATAATTTCATTTTAAGGTTGGAAATAAAATGAACCACTCATGGACCGCTCGTGGACTCGCACGGAGAAAGTGTTAAATTAATGATACTAAAGATAAGCGTGGGACAGTGATCAAAAGCCGACTGCACCGAAATTGGCATATTCAGCGTTACTCACGCTCAGCTCTGTAAGGACAGTGTGAGAGTAGTCTGCGTAGCAGAATGGTTTAGCAGTGGTAGCTCTAGACTCTATACACGTATACACTCTCATATACCGCTCGTCGACTGTCCTGACAGAGCTAAGGGGATTTAAGCAGTCATTTGCTCAACAAATGAATTTATTAATTGATAAAATGAATAATGAATGATTTGAAATGACCTTGGTTCGAATCTACTACTATAACAGTCATGCCAACTCAGCTCAACTGATGCTTCAACACCTGTCGGCATCCGATATCCAATTATAACAAGAGCGCAGTGAAATGAGCAAATGTTGATTTCCATCCCTAGGCTGTATCCATCCATCAACTGCCATTTCAAAACCAACATTCCCCCCCCCCCACGACTAGATACCCCTAGGTGGGTGCCCCCTCACTTTCGGCAACCCTTGGATGGATATTTCACTGTCCCCCGCTTTGGACATCCTTGAATGGGTATTCCACTTACCTAGCTTTGGGCATTCCTAAATGAGTATTTCATTTACTGGCGGCTCGAGCCCACGAAACAGGTGAAGTGCTGTACATTAAAAGATACGGGAACTTCACCTGTTTTGTGGGAGCGAGCCGCCAGTGCTTTGTAATGATTATCATGATAATGGTTCGAAATTTTCGTTGCCCCTCCCTCTTGAGGAGTCGGCCTACCCCTGAATGGGTCCAGTATTTCATTTCACACCTCCTTCTGGGAGCCCGAACGTGTGTATTTCAGTTTACCTATATTTATTTGGTACTTCAGATTTCCTTGCCTAAGTTGGTATTCCGGCTTACCTTTTCTGTATTGGTATCCAAGCTTACCTCGCCTACTCAATGTTGGAGTCTCAAAATGAACATTATTCTGAAGAAAAATAGATAGATAATAGGTGATAGAGATTCTAACCTCATCCAACTAGCTTAAATTACATTGGGTTATAGTAGCGGAAACTCTGTAGCATCTTTTACTGTACAGCACTTCACCTGTTTCCTGGGCACGAGCCGCCAGTGCTTTGTAATGATTATCATGATAATGGTTCGGTCAACATTTAATTATTTTCTCAGTTTTTGGTAAACCTGCAGTTTTCTCCCAATGATTAATAATTCTAGTTCTTGTTGGAACATCGACCTAAATAGCGTTCAGCCTTGAGAAGTAAAATAATAGTACCACGTGACCTTTCTGGATAAGGGCTGGTGTAAGAGTTTTCAGGTCGCACCTGATCAGTTTCACTGCTTTTTAGACAGCCGGGACCGACGGCTTAAGGTGTCCATCCGAAACACGGGAGCCTTGAGAAGTTAATCTAGAAGAATGTCGTATTATAACAATCCACGGAAATCAAGTTGAAGAAAATAACAATCCATTGTTTAGATGAGAACATAAAACATGTAGTACCGATTGACCACCAATTTAATCCCTTTTTTCAGAGAAATTCAACTATTTATTTGATTAGTTCTTTGGATCAACTTACGGGCTACTGGCAACATCGATCAAGCGTTTATATGTGTAGTCTGATCAAGCAAAGAAGACCCTCTGGTAAGATGGGACATTACTCCAACTCGGTCAATATTGTATCAAAAGAATTATAACTCAATAATTACTGAAATTATCAACTGAATAGAGCCACATTATTGAAAACGAATTGATCGTTTATATTAAACTAATTAACTATGTCAACCAGCGTACCATCCAGTCGATTGATTGAACAAACGCATGTCTCCAATGTGGAGCAGAAATGAAAGAGAGATAGAAAAGAGAGTAGAAGAAAAAGAGAGTACAATAAGGGGAGAGAGAGAGTGAGACAGAGAGTGAGAGAGAGTGAGAGAGAGAGAGCTGAAGAGTGAGTTGGCATGACAGATCGGCTCCCAAACACGAATTGGCTCCCAATCATCAATCACTGTTCTCTGTTCGGTGTGTGGAGGTTTGCCTATCTACTATTGGCTAGGCGCAACGTCGCTTTATCAATTTCTCAATGCACTGCTAGCGCTCTATCGCGGCTAATAAGACAACTAATGGTCAGTACTAACTACATAGACATAGACAGCACTGGCGGCTCGTATCCACGAAACAGGTGAAGTACTTGTACCTTTTACTGTACAGCACTACACCTGTTTCGAGGGCACGACCGCCGGTGATAGACAGTGCTAGTTTCATGCATAGTTTCTACAGTAGCTGCTCATATACTTGTCAAGTTCTGCCAAGTTTATTGAAATGGGAGCAGTTTTAAGAAAATTAGAGTTGTCTTGTGAAAAATAACCTGTTGTTTTGATTTAAAAAAACAGTTACTGAACGTTTCATTAGAGATACAGCTGACGCCATCAAATTGGGCGTTTTTTTGTACGCTACTTGTGCTCTCCAACAGCTGATCTTGTCAATAATTATAGTTATCAATTAATTACCTATGCGTCGATGATGGTGTTCTAAACAAGGGTAACAATAGATGCGTTACATCATCAGCTGCGGTAGGAAACAACATGTACAAGAGATAGACGAAACCGCCTTATTTTCAGGCGTCAGCTAAACTCAGGTAATATAAAATACAGTAGATAATACCACAGAGGAGCTAGATCCTCCCTTAGCTCCTTTGTAGTAGCCTAATACATAGGATGAGAGTGGAAACAATCGTGATGAACTAAAAAAGGAAATAATCAAATAATATACTGATAATAATTTATTAGACTAAAAGTAATCATCCATTTTTCAGACAGTTAAGAAGGATCCCAGAAGTCTCAACTAAAGAGAAAAATCCAACCATATTGGAAAATAAAAAATGCTTTAGTATTGACGTGGGCCTGATTTTGAAAGGCATGCAAATTTGAATTTCAAAGGCTGCATGCAACCTGAGAAGATACACTTTGAAATATATGCTAAAGTGAATTATTATTATTAATTGGTATCTGAAGATGGTGCTCTCTTGAGCTCTTAGGCTTGTGCGTGAGTGATGAGGATGATTATTATTATTATTATTTGTTGTTACAATTGCGACTTATATAAAGTATTTCAAGCAAAGGTGATGAGTGGATGGTGATGTTTGGGCTACATAGTGAATGAATGATGATGGTTGCTGAATGTTTACATCACAATTTTAACTTTAAAAAACACTTTTCACTTTACAAAATCCTGAATTTTTGTTGAGTTCACTGTTAAAAATAAAAATCTGATCAGAAAAACTAATAAAATAAACTGAATAAAAATGTTCAAAAACTTTTGGATTTTTTAATGAACTGGAAAAATTTTAGATAACTACTTGCTAGGTAGTCGAGACCGATG
Organism: Sogatella furcifera; assembly: GCA_017141385.1. Lineage (NCBI taxonomy): Eukaryota > Metazoa > Arthropoda > Insecta > Hemiptera > Delphacidae > Sogatella > Sogatella furcifera. The sequence goes on along the minus strand of CM029547.1, from coordinate 2,822,383 downwards.
GCTTATTTTCCGAAAGACTCTTCGGCTTATTCACCAAAAGACAACATAAAAGGTGACCTTCCAAGTAAGAGAATTGTTCTTCTCATTTTCTGCCAACCTTATAAGTGATGCAATTTATGAAAATCATCAATAATGAATCTCATCCATAGTCTATATTTGATCATGATGCTCCGCATCAATTATTGAATTAAATGTATCAATAAATTATTCGAAATATTTTTTTAAGGGGAAATATCGTTTCTATTCGATTGAAATTTTTCCGGACAAACCTGAAATTTCGGATAAACCGAAATGATTAAACATTTTAGATAATATGTAGATAGTCGATATAGTATAGCTAGGGGAATTCAACTTTATTGGCTGCGAATTGAAATGTAATGAAACTCGTTCACCCGTAGCCAATATCGAATAAGCAAACATAATAAAAAACTAGACTCAACCATAGCTCACGCCACAAGTTTAGCCGGTTTCGTCTGTCTCTCGTACGAGATGTAACCTACCAATAACACTGATTCAAAGCATCTATTGTATCTGCTGATTTCAAAACATCATCCAGCCAGAGCTGAGTGACAACTCTAATTGACAACATCGGTTGTTGAAGCGCACAAGGAGCAGACGAAACCGCCTAACGTTTTGGTGTCAGTTATACAAGGCCGAATGGGCTCGAGCTGACGGCAAACTTTTAATTGGAAATTTCGACTTGATAGTATTTGTCTAATAAACTTGCGACTCATCCATACAACCTACATGCATGTTCCATATGCATTCCACCATAGATTACTAAAAGATAGAATAAAAATGAAAAACGGCACTAACTGAGAGTCGGCCATGAAGGGGAACAGAAGCATACTGACAAGCTATGGCCATTACTGTCCTTGATAAGCACCAGCTTCTAGATTCCATTATTACGTGGTTAAGTGGTGGAGTGGACATTACTGTCCAAACTTCGTCAAGTCATTAAAATAAAGAAATCATTCTATTTTATCACAGAAATGTTATAAACCAATTATTACGGTACCACCTGATGGGGTAAACAATCTTTATTGAGAAATTTTCCAGCATCAAATGAATTTAAATCAAATGGAATGAAAAAGAAATATGTTGTAGTTTGTTTGTAGCAATATGCGTTGTAGTATATTTTATATGTCCCACTGGCGGCTCGTTCCCACGAAACAGGTGAAGTGCTGCACAGTTAGAGATACGGACACTTCACCTGTTTCGAGGGCACGAGCCGCCAGTGAACATCCAAGTGTTTTATAATGGAGGAAGAACAATAAATAATTCAGTTATCAATTTACTCATTGATTCATAGACATAATTACTTAAAAATATAGATTGGGGTGATTTGGGAAATGGTAATCTTCATACTATTCAAGTTGACTCTCAAGTTTTCATAAAAAAATCTAATCCAAAAATTATGTTATGATATAAAGCACCAATACTGTGGTGCTTTACTGTTAGTATAAATACTGCTGCTATGTACTTTAAGTTTTAGTTCACCAGAGATTAATAATGGTGTAACAACCAAAACCGGTATCTTGATTTTCTAATAAATCAGTGGTCTTTTCATTTTATATTATTATGATATTATAGCTTTTCTCGACAACATTATTTTCTTATTATGAAAACATAGTGGAAAATCATAGGTCATTCAGGACAAACGACAACTGAACTGACGAATTATGATTATAATTATAACAGATATTTAATATGATCAAAAAGTATGAAAATCAATCGTTTTTTGCCAGTATAAGAGGTTTGAAAACATTTTCAACATTATGGAAAACTCCAATAATTATAATAAGACTTGGTGACAATCTATTACTGAAAAAGTATTGATACTCAGCAAAGTTAACACGCTAATCTTCCATGGCTGTGAGGCTGAAATCTGTTCAATCATCTTAATATTAATACAATATTAAGGAATTTAATTAATCTCGAATTCCACTATAGCCGGCCTTCATATGATTCTGCTCCACATCATTCATCCTTCAGTTCATGCTTTTGATATTAGAATGAACACGTACCAATACTCTGATCCATTACAATACAGTGAGAACCACTGGCGCCACGAGACAGGTGAAGTGCTATACAGTGAAAGATACGAGCACTTCACCTAGTTTGTAGGTACGAGCCGCCAGTGTTGAGAACTAATTCCAATACTCATTCCGCCATAAGAGAACTCTTATGCAAACATTCCAACCCATGCATTATCATCCATGACATCAACATTTCCTCATCCATAGTCTGTCCAAGCAAAGAAGACTATCTGGTAAAATGAGAAAATGTTTCCAGCTCGGTCAATATTGGTTCGGAAATCATCAATTCAGTCCCAAATTGTGGGAAACATTCTGATCTACAATTTGAAACCAAATTTAACATTTCTGAACCAATTTTGACCGAGCTAGAGACTTTTTCCCTTTTTACCAAAATGTCTTCTTTGCTTCAACAGACTATATCAGCTCAAATTCAATTGATCATTGCATAGTAACTCACCAATTCGCTATGAACGTAAGCCTACAATGGAATTTCTGAAATTAGTGCTCAGTTAAAGCAGCAGTCCGACCTGGTCCTAACCACTGTTTACTTAATCAACAATCAATCAACACAGCCGATCATAATTACAACGAGCCAATCGTGAGCCGAGAACGCACTCACGCACGCACACTTTCCCACAACAATGCTCAGCCGCGGTACAGTGTACTCCGTTTAGTCGACGGCGTTCCAGTGTACTGTGTTTAGCATTAGAATACAGGAGGACTAAACACAGGACACTAATTCCAAACAGAGTACACTGTAGTAATGGAGGGATAACAATGTAGCAGATCTCGCACCGCAATCACACATTGTTCAAAATACCATTTGAATGTAAATTTCTGGCAACGGAAGATTTTTTTTGTCGGGGAGCTTTGATGTGTGCGCTCAATCTATTTTTGTTTGTAGCAGTGGAAATTTTTGTGTCGGTAGTCTGTCCAAGTTGAGAAGACACTCTTACAAGTTGGGAAAATGACTCTATCACCGTCAATATTGGATCGGAAATTACTAATTTGGCATGAAATTGTGGGAAACATTCTGATCTACAATTTTATACCAAATTTATGATTTTTTAATTTATATTGACCGCGGTGGAGTCATTTTCCCATCTAGCCAGAATGTCTTCTCTGCTGGCTTTTGTGTCGGTAGTTGGTTGTCAAAATTGAATTTATCAAAGCTCAGCGACCTGTGACCTGTGAGTGTGCGTGGGTAGGTGGTCAAGGTTTTTGATTGACTGAGCATGATGTAGATTGAATATATTTGGGAGATATTGATTGTTGTTGAGGTTCAAAATTGAGTATCAATTCATCATTTTCCAATATCATTGATGAGCATCATTCATCAGTTTCCAATTCATCATTTGAAAATTGCGTATAAGTATTGAGTTCTACTTTTGTTCTGACTAATATGATTGTTGCGTTATAGGATTTGAACATGACCTCTTCACATAAAAATGAATACTATACTGACAACAAACACATTAATGACAAGTCTCTTATAGAGTATAGTCTGTCCAAGCAAAGAAGAGCCTCTGGCAAGATGGGAAAATGACACCAGCTCGGACAATATTGTTTCAAAAATTATTAATTAGGTCTCAAATTATAGGGAACATTCTGATCTACAATTTGAGACCAAATCAATAATTTTTTCACCAATATCGACCGAGCTGGTGTCATTTTCTCATCTAGCCTGACGGTCTTCTTTGCTTGGACAGACTAGCCTATAGTTGTGAAAGTGATATTGCGATAGATATTTATATGAATGAAGAAAAGAATACATGATGTTATCTTGTAAAGATGGACGGATTCATTTAAAATCGAGAACCGGTATCTCTGTTGCTACACGACACTGGCGGCTCGTGTCCACGAAAGGTGAAGTGCTTTACAGTGAAAGATACGGGCACTTCACCTGTCTCGTGGGCACGAGCCGCCAGTAAGTAGTTATATCAATCTCTGGTAAACTAAAACATGAAGTGAGAAATAGCCAACGTTCGAACACCGCCATTGGTAGTTGCTTGAACCAATCACAGTGAACGTCTGCCATTGGCCTAGACAAGCCCCTCCCGGCGGCGATTCCAACAGCAAACACACTGATTGCCACTGGCGGCTCGTACCCACGAAACAGGTGAAGTGCTGTACAGAAAAATTGTTATTATTATAATCCAGCTTGATTCAACAGAGAAACAGATTGAATTTGTGGGTTCTAGTGCATATAGGACGAATAGATAATATTACTGTATTCGACTGCTTCCAATTGGAGAAGAAGGACATAGGAACAAAATATCGAAAAATATGAATAGAACAAGAAAAAATAGAGGTGCTAGAACAACAAGTGACTGGAAAACTAATTAGAAGTAGGGGAGAGAATAACGGAAAACAATTTTTATTTTCAAGAGGAGGAACAAAAGATATAAGGATAATGATGATGAACAAAGTTATAATTATTAACAACTATTAATTGTTGACAAACTATTAATATAATTATTAATTAACAATGAAGATAATAGCTGAGGCAAGTTAGTGATAAAATAAGAATCTTGAAGTGACATTATGATGTTCAAACTTGGGATGTTGGGTGGTAAGTAGAAGAATGGAGAATAGAATCAAGTAGACGGGGAAGAATGAAAGAAGAAGAAGAAAAAAAGAAGAAGGAAAATGAGAAGAAGAAAAAGAATGTGACGAAGAAGAAGAGGAGGAGGAAGGAGAAGAAGAAGAAAGAAGAGGAAGAAGAAGAAGAAGAAGAAGAAGAAGAAGATCGGAGGAAGAAGGAAGAAGAACGGTGCAGAAGAAGAAGAAGAAGAAGAAGAATGGAGCAGAAGAAGGAAGCATAAGAAGAAGAACGAAGCAGAAGAAGAAAGCATAAGAAGAAGAACGAAGCAGAAGAAGAAAGCATAAGAAGAAGAGGAAGAGGAGCTGAAGTAGGAAAAGAAGAAGAAGAGAAGAAGAAGAAGAAGAAGAAGAAGAAGAAGAAGAAGAAGAAGAAGAAGAAGAAGAAGAAGAAGAAGAAGAAGAAGAAGAAGAAGAAGAAGAAGAAAAGAAAAGAGAAGAAGAAGAAGAAGAAGAAGAAGAAGAGAAGAAGAAGAAGAAGAAGAAGAAGGAAGAAGAAGAAGAAGAAGAAGAAGAAGAAGAAGAAGAAGAAGAAGAAGAAGAAGAAGAAGAAGAAGGAGAAGAAGAAGAAGAAGAAGAAGAAGAAGAAGAAGAAGAAGAAGAAGAAGAAGAAGAAGAAGAAGAAGAAGAAGAAGAAGAAGAAGAAGAAGAAGAAGAAGAAGAAGAAGAAGAAGAAGAAGAAGGAGAAGAAGAAGAAGAAGAAGAAGAAGGAGAAGAAGAAGAAGAAGAAGAAGAAGAAGAAGAAGAAGAAGAAGAAGACAAAGGAAAGGAGCTCTGTGGCGGATTTTAAGCCAAGTGGAAAATGAAGTACGAAAATTCGTTTTTAATAGAAAAAGATTCGACGACGATGCGATAAGATAAGAAGAAACGAGCGAGACATCCATTCTAAGTGGGTCTTTGTTCTTTATTAAAAATATCATCACCCCACACCAAATAACAGTATGCACTCTTTTAAAAAAGATATATATAGTGTCAGTCTTCCATCCCATAGAGGATTCCTGACGTTACTTTCGAGATAACAAACATTTTTATAATGCGATGAGCAAAAAGCATCAACGCTTGTATAGTCAGTCCAAGCGTAGAAGACATTTCGGCGAGATGATAAAATGACTCTAGCTCGGTCAATATTGGTTCGAAAATAGTTAATTTTGTCTCAAATCCTAGAAGAAATCCTGCTCTTGAATTTGAGACAAAATTGATAATATTTGATTCAATATTGATCGAGCTAGAGTCATTTTCCCATCTTGCCAAAATGTCTTCTCTGCTTGGACCGACTATACAAGTATTCTTAGATTTTCCACCACAAGGGAGGAGAAACGCAACAGTAGACTTTCATGGAAAAACAGAGGAAAAACCTTTATAATGATCCTTGTTATGCCTGCAAGGTATCATCAGCATGCGCTCAATTTTCAGTGTTTCGCGGGAAATATGATACACACACGGCGCAAATATTTTCCGTGAAAGAAAAACATGGCGGGAAAACCAGGGGCGGGAAATTCTGGCGGTGAAAATTGGCAGTAGCGGTAATTGGAGTTTGACACCAATTACTATTATCCGCGGTAGCACATGCCGGAAAAGCTGGATTTTTTGTGATTAGAGAAAGTTGTGAAAGAGTAGGAAGACGAGTTAGAGAGGGAACAAGTAGAAGGTGGAGGTAAAGTGATGAGGAAGGAGAAGGGACAGAGGAGAGATTGAAAGTAAATGAGAAGAAAGTATGTGAGCATGATGAGCGAAAAGAGATATATTAAGTGGAAGGGGAAATAGAAAGAGTTTGTTAGAAGGAGAGAGTGAATTATATTTGGATGTATGATGAGAACGAGATTTTCAACAATTTTTCAAAAGTTGTTTTTTCAACAAGTTTTCAAAAGTAAATTTTTCAAAAAGTTTTCAAGTAAGTTTTCAAGTAAAGTTTTTAAATTTTTCAACAAGTTTTCAAAACTTCAAATCAGCTGTTATAGTTCAGCCAAGAAGAGGAGAGCCTTTGGCAAGATGGCTACCATTCACTGCTGCCAGTAGTCTAAATGAAAATTGTTCAAACATAACCAAATTTAGGAAGAAATAGTACAGGCTCAGACTATTTTTTCTGTCCTAGTTCATTATTACGTTATGATTTGTGCTATCATATGTATTCAATAATTGAAGAAATGCATAAATAAAAAAAAACATTTTTATTCGTGGAATTAAGAATAAGAATAGAGAATAAGAATAATTTATTTTTCAACTCAATACAAATTAACAAAGGTAATTGAAAACATTACAATTAAGAAAAATAAATGAATGTCACCCCTGAGTAAACTGTGCGGGGTCAATCGTATTATACTTAAACAGTGCAGAGCTCCTTATTTGTTAAACATTCATAAATTGCTGTAGTTGAAATCAAATAAAATGTGCGTTTGGTCTAGCTATTGAATAATTTATCCTCTAGATACAGAACTAAGTACGTTAATTAATAAGCTTGCATTGTTGAATTGTGCTGTAACATTAAGCCCTTTCTAGAACAGAGATTCAACCTCATGCCTCTCCAATAACCACTTTTTAACCAAGCCTTTGTAAGATTTATAACTGATGCTATTTTTAATTTATTTAATTAATTTATTTTTATTTTATATTAATTTTTATTTTTAATTAATATAATAATTATTATGATTAGTGTAAGAACGGTAGGTTGGCTGAAGTGATTTCTCCCTGAAAATTAGAGTTCTGCGCATGCGTAGTTACACTCTCACTTCCCTCCGCCATCTTGTAAAAGGCTCTTCTGTTCTTGGCTGAACTATAGTTGGTTACATCAGCTAGGAAACCACCCAAATTTTTCGGTGTCAGCTGTTATATCAGTTCCATTGTGAGCTCCCAACACTGAAAATTGCAGCTGGGAAAAGGTGTTTTCCCAATAAACAGCTGATGCTATGCTTCAACAATAGACTGATAGTGTTGGAAAATTGGAAGATGGAGGGCAAGAAACTGCTACTCTGATCAGCTGACTCATCCGGCAGGTTTTTTATAGTGAACTCTACCTGTTTCCTCTTTTTTTCACCTTTTTTCAAACACCAATTTCCAGTTACCGATTTCGAATAATTCTCATCGACTAAATAAATAAATAAAAATCTATATCTATAAAAACGAAATGGCACTGACTGACTGACTGACTGATTCATCACCAGAACTGAAAATCCACCTAACCAAATGCGTTCAAATTTGGCAGGCATGTTCGGTTGAACGTTTAGACGCGCGCTAAGAACGGATTTTAGGAACTTTTCAAGGATACGCCTAATATTTAAGTTTTTCTATAGTTTTTCGGCGTTTTCTCAATTTTTTCGAGAACCAATCGGTAGAAAATGTAGATATTTGGTAGGTAGGTTCAGATAAGGTCTAGAAATGTTGTGTTGAGATAATTTTAATTCCGTTCAAGTTTACGCCAGTAATCAGGTTTTTCAAAATTGTAGATGTTTTGCGGGTTGCATATCTTCCGCCTTCATACGACCAATCCTTACGGTAAATTCAATGGTTCAGCGAGATTATAGATAAACTAATTTGGAAGATATTGAATCAAGTTTCAAACTATGTCTGATATAGTTCCCAAGGTTACGTTCAATATAAGCGTTTTACTATTTTTCGGAATTTTCAGAGTTTTTCTTGGATTTTTCAAGAATAGATTTGGTAGAAAATGTCGAAATTTGGTGAACAGGTCCAGACTAGGTCGAGAAATGCTGTGTTCAATGAATTTTGAATCCCTTCTGAACGAAATTTGCAGGCGAGCGAAGCGAGCCTGTTTGACTTAGCTTACACTGACAAAGGTCATGCAGGCGAGCGAAGCGAGCCTGTTTGATTCACTGACATTGCATATACTGTGGGGGGTAAAGGGGGCGGATCCTGGCTAAGCGGAGAAGGCGAGCGAAGCGAGCCTGCCGGATAGTAAATAAATATTTTTTATTAATACCCATAATAATAAGACATACTGTAATTAACTTACAAAAAATTTTGTGATATAAACTAATATAAATATTATCTATCAAGTATGTATTCTCTTATCCATCCACTATTGAATTCCACAATCCTCCTACTTCATTTTATCACAATATTCTGATTCTATCAGTATCTATTTTATAAGTATCTATCCTATTACTATCTGATTCTACTAGTATCTACTCTATTACTATCTGATCAGCAATTTCATCATTATCTGTATTATTCGACTATTCACTATAAATTATTCGAAGCCATTAGTACAGAATACTGTTGAGCACATAACAGTCAAGATAACCTAAATTTGAAAGTGACAGTCAAGACTATCTTACACCCCCCCCCCTTCGACACCACCCAAACAACACTGACAACTACTGTCACTTTCAACAATGGCGAATCTTAGACAGCCATTGTCAATATTGATCTAGAATCACAATAATATTGTCGCTAGCCCGTGCAAGCCGAGAAGACACGCAGTTACTATACACTTTACATAGTAGCGAAGTGTCTTCTCAAATGGGGGAGCTATACACGTGCTTCCAATGTCAGAAATAGTTCTCTAATCAAAGAAATTTCCTTGATGGGCTGGTTATTACTTTTATTACACTAATTTTATATAGAAATCTATTATTCTTATGAGTAATATGAGTAGATAATATCTATAAACTAATAATTTCATCAACTAAATGTATGCTTGAAGAGAATTTAATATTTTTTCAAGAATGTCAATTTCCCGCCATTGTTATCTCAGTGAAAAAGCATTTCTGTGGTGTAAGGTTATTGGTGTAAGTAATAAGCCTGAGGAGGTTTATCATTTTCCTTCTGGTACACAATGTAAGTAGGACTGTATTATTTCATAATATTATTTTTACGATTCCTTCAATATAGAATTTCATCCACTTCACAATATCTTCACGGATTCATCATAGTGTTGACACTCTTGGAGGAAAATCAATTTATAAATTTATTAGTTATAAATCTACTTAAATTTACATGTAAAGTATTATAACTCGACATTAATATCAGACTATCAGCATTATACAGCCGATCCTTGAGTTATGATACTAAAGCTGAGCTTTATTAGTGAATCCCCGAAACCTCTATTCTAATATTATCATATTATTATAATTATTCTGATGTCAATCTCTATATATAAAAGCGAAAAGGCACTGATTAATTCATTCATTCATTCATTCATCACCAGAACTAAAAATCCACTGAAGCGAATGCGTTTAAATTTGGCAGGCATGTTCAGTTGGAAGTTTAGACGCGCGCTAAGAAATGATTTCAAAAACTTTTCAAGGATACGCCAAATATTCAAGTTTTTCTATAGTTTTCCGGCGTTTTCTCAATTTTTTCGAGAACCAATCGGTAGAAAATGTTGATATTTGGTAGGTAGGTTCAGGTAAGATCTGGAAATGTTCTGTTAAAATATTTTTGAATTCTGTTCAAGATTACGCCAGTAATCAGGTTTTTAGAAATTGTAGATGTATTGCCGGTTGCATATCTTTCGCCTTGATACGACCAATCCTTACTGTAAATTCAATGGTTCAGCGAGATTAAAGATGAACTAATTTGGAAGATATTGAATCAAGTTTCAAACTAAGTCCGATATAGTTCCCAAGGTTACGCTCAATATTAGCGTTTAACTATTTTTCGGAATTTTTCTTGGATTTTTCGAGAATAAATTGGTAGAAAATGTCCAAATTTGGTGAACAGGTCCAGATTAGGTCTAGAAATGCTGTGTTCAATGAATTTTGAATCCCTTCTGAACCGAATTTGCAAGCGAGCGAAGCGAGCCTGTTTTTCTCAGCTTACACTGACAGAGGTTATGCAGGCGAGCGAAGCGAGCCTGTTTGACTCACTGAAACTGCTGATACTGTCGGGGGTCCAGGGGGTGGAGTCCCCTGGCTAGGCGGAGAAGGCGAGCGAAGCGAGAACATTCACGAGAACATTCCATTCATGAAAGATAAGTCCTGAACTTCATCAGTGCATTCACTATACAATATGATATCAATTCATTAATAAATTCACGAGAACATTTCATTCACGAGAAATTAGTGCTGAACTTTATTAGTGTATACTATTAATATCAATGCATCAATACTACACCCAATGTGAGGTACTTTTCGACTCCGAATACATTGTTTTCTCCAGCTTATACGGATAACGTCAATTTGGGAATTACATCACATAGGGTGAAGGGTATCAGAATATTACAAAATCGTGCCAACCATTTTGATTTAACCCACCTATATTCCATCAAATAATGCATCTGAATACTAATGGAAAACCAAAGCCGTGGCAACGCTGATGGTAGTCTGTCCAAGCAAAGAAGACATTCTGACAAGATGGGAAAATGACTCCAGCTCGGTCAATATTGGTTCAATAATTATAAATTTGGTCTCAAATTATGGATAAAAATGTTTCCTACAATTCCAAACCAATTTTATAATTTTTGAATCAGTTTTGACCGAGTTGGATTCATTTTCCCAACTTGCCAGAATGTCTTCTTTGTTCGGAGAGACTATAATGCATTAGTTTGGTGCTATTAGGATGTTGAGCGTGATGATGGGTGGGGGGGTGTAAAGGGGGTTGGAAAGCGTCAGAAGGGGGGTAATGACAATGGGAACCGCTTTTCCAACTCTAAACTTTGACTTGGAACAACGCATTCCTCTTAGTACTAATCGAGCCGGTAACATATGGTCGAATGAGCAAGTTAACATAGTTTTGTTCACCTCTCACTGTCATACACATGATCTTTCACTCTTGATAATCATGTTACATATGTATGTATTCATGGCTCAACAGCCCATGAAGGTCTTAGGCCTACCAGCTGGTTGCCAGTTTCATATTCACTCCACTATACAGCAGAAGTGAGTGAGTAATCAGCAACTGGGATAGAAGTAACGTTTGGTTAGCACGTTGATCCTCTTAACCATAAGCTAACTTCTGTAACCAAGTGACGGATCAGAGTAGCTTTGAATAACATCCAGTTAATCATTTAGAGTGTAATCTATATCTATAAAAGCGAAATGGCACTGACTGACTGATTGATTCATTCATCCATTCATCACCAGAACTAAAAATCCACCAAACCGAATGCGTTCAAATTTGGCAGGCATGTTCAGTTGGACTTTTAGACGCTCGCTAAGAACGGATTTTGAGAACGTTCCAAGAATACGCTAAGTATTAAAGTTTTTCGGCGTTTTCTGAATTTTTTCGAGAACCAATCGGTAGAAAATGTTGATATTTGGTAGGCAGGTTCGGATAAGGTCTAGAAATGTTGTGTTAAAATATATTTGAATTCCGTTCAAGATTACGCCAGTAATCAGTTTTTCAAATTGTAGATGTATTGCGGGTTGCATATCTTCCGCCATGATACAATCAATCCTTACTGTAAATTCAATGGTTCAGCGAGATTATAGATGAACTAATTTAGGAGATATTGAATCAAGTTTCAAACTATGTCCGATATACTTCCCAAGGTTACGCTCAATATTAGCGTTTACTATTTTTCGGAGTTTATCTTGGATTTTTTGAGAATAAATTGGTAGAGAATGTTGAAATTTGCTAAACTGGTCCAGATTAGGTCTAGAAATGTTGTGTTCAATAAATTTTGAGTCCCTTCTGAACGGAGTTTGCTTCGCTCGCCTGTTTGTTTCAGCTTACACTGATAGAGCTTATGCAGACGAGCCTTTTTGACTCACTGTCACTGCTGATACTGCCGGGGGTCCAGGGGGCGGAGCCCCCTGGCTAGGCGGAGAAGGCGAGCGAAGCGAGCCTGCTGGCTAGTGTAACAATAAAGTACAGTACAATTCCTCCAGAGACAGGAAACGATGATTAACCATCTTTACTAACCTAACGATAAGCCATTTCCACAAAGAAGTATAAAGATACTACATACGTCAGCTGAAAGCCTACACAAAACTCTTTTCATGATCATTTGATTGTCGGAAACCCACCTCGGACTAGCTGAATGCAGTTGATAGAGAGTGATTGTATGATTGAAAAATATCCTTGGAGAGTATAATCATTAACCTCTGTGATAAGATCTTGGAAGTTTAGCTGCTCGACTTAGGGAACCGAAATTTCATTTCTCGATTGATAATTCTGTATACTCTAATCCGTAGACTTTCTTCCGTATGGAGAGAGCGGAAATAAAAAATACCGTATCTAATCCATATCTATCTATACATGTAATTTGTCTATCTATATAAAAGCGAAATGACACTCATTCATTCATTCATTCATTCATTCATTCATTCACTCATCAGCAGAACTAAAAATCTACAGAACCGAATGCGTTGAAATTTGGCAGACATATTCAGTTAACCACTAGTCGCTTCTTCGCACTAAGAACGGATTTTTAAATCTTAATAGGGATACGAGAAATATTTGATTTTTTTCTTCACTTTTTTATCTTTTCTCAATTTTTTCGAGAACCAATCGCTAGAAAATGTTGGTGGAGAAGTTTGTCTTAGGTCTAGAAATGTTGTGCTCGGAATTTTTGAAATCCTTTCAATATTACGCCAGTCATCAGTCTTTTTTAATTGTAGATGTATTGCGGGTTGCATATCTTCCGCTTTGATACGACCAATACTTACTGTGAATTAATGGTTCAGCGAGATTATAGATAAACTAATTTGGAGGAACGAGTTTCAAACAATGTTCGATATAATTCCTTAGGTTACGCTCAATATAGCGTTTTACTATTTTTCTGAATTTTTGGAGATTTCTAAGACTTATCGAGAACCAATTGGCAGAAAATGTTTAAATTTGGTGTACAGGTCCAGATTATGTCTAGAAATACTGTGTTCAATGAACTTTGATACCCTTCCGAGGTTACGCCTGTTACAAGGTTTTCCAATGTTTGGCATCTGCACTTTTGTTTATTTCAAGAACTACTGAACTAGAATTCAGAGCGATTACTCAAAAGTATCCTGTTAAGTGATATGATGATTAAAGCAAACCCATTCGAATGGAATTTGCAGGCAAGCAAAGTGAGACTATTTTATCCAGCTGACATTGACAGAGGTTTTTCAGGCGAGCGAAACGGGCCTGTTCGACTCATTGATTCTGCTGATAATGTCGGGGGTCCAGGGGACGGACCCCCCTGGCTTGGCGGAGAAGGCAAGCGAAGCGAGTCTGCCGGCTAGTATAATTAGAATCTAATAGCTTAAGAATTTCGCTGCTCAATTAAACTCATGGAACCACATTAATTACTAGATAGTTAATACTGTTTTGTCTACTTCAACCTAGTGACTTACTATCCTTCTGTTTGGGAGAAGGATCATATAGAACATCAGGGATCAAGAACAGGGTTCTTACGTGAGAAACTTTCTATTTTGTCGACTGAAATAAACACTATCAGACATTTGAGAAGAGAAGTTTCTTTTTGTTTTCTCAACTTGACAATCTCCTAGCACACACTAACTTACATAGTCCCGCATCATTGTATATTCTGTCCAAGAAAAGAAGACATTCCGGCAAGATGGGGAAATGACTCCAGCTCATCGGTCAATATTTGTTCAAAAATCAATAATTTGGCTTTAAATTGTAGATAAGGATGTTTCCACGATTTGAAACCAAATTAGTGATTTTTGAATCATTATTGACCGAGTTAGATTCATTTTTCCATCTTGCCAGAATGTCTTCTCTGCTCGGACAGACTGCAACAAAGAGTAACTGAGTGACAACGCAAACTACGTAGCATGCTAATGAAACACATTTCGTTCCATTAGCAGTGTATAGGAATACTAATTGTATGATGGCGGTGTTTTGTCTTGTAGCTCCAAACTTGAAACATTGAACTCTTTTCTCGTACAATGCTTCAAGACCTGGGCCTCGATTCAACCAAGGTTTACAGTAGAACGTTACAATCAATCAGTCACACTCACACGAAATTACAGTTTGAAATTACTAATCATTGCTTAAAATTTTGTAAAAATTGTGATTTCTATTGTTAATCTATTGTTGATTCAGTTATGATATCGAAAATCCACTAAAGCAGACGCCAAAAATTAGGCGGATTTGTCAGCTAGTGCGCTGGATGATGTTTTTTTTAAATCAAGAGAGACAATGAATGCATTCACATTTAAGTTACATCAGATTCACATCAGCTGTTAGTAGGTTACATCATGTATGGTCTGTTCAAGCAAAGAAGATCCTCTGGCAAGATGGGAGAATGACTCAAGCTCGGTCAATATTGTTTCAAAAATTATCAATTTGATCTCAAATTGTAGGAAACAATTTATTTTACCGTCGAGGCCACATTTATAATTCTTGAACAAATATTGACTGAGCCGGAGTCATTTCCCCATTTTGCCAGAGGGTCTACTTTGCTTGGACAGACTTTAGCTAGTGCGTTAGATAATGTTTTTAGTTAAATCAAGAGACACAATAGATGCTTCAGCTGTTTTGATGCATCTTCTCATAGATGCATCAGCTGTTTTGATGCATCTACCCAAAGAAATTTACATCAGCTGTTTGTAGGTTACATCACGTATAAGAGACAGACAAAAGTATAGTCTGTCCAAGCAAAGAAGACGCTCTGGCAAGATGGGAGAATGACTTAAGCTCGGTCAATATTGTTTCAAAAACTTCCAATTTGTTTTCAAATTGTAGGAGACATTATGATCTACAATTTGAGGCCAAATCAATAATTTTTGAACCAATATTGTCCGAGCTGGAGTCATTTTCGCATATTGCCAGAGGGTCTTCTTTGCTTGGACAGACTATACTGTACCTCACTTCTTGGCATCAGCTTCAGTTATAAGCATATAACTAAATATTATTTTACTCTAAACTGATAGTTCATTTCACATATTTTGAACACAGCTAAACTTAGCATTCCCAATAAGCAAGCCGTTTCACCATTCTATCAATTGTTACTGTACTGATTTTAGGAAAGTTGCTACTTGTCAATTTTCATGAATCGAGGCTCTAGAGTCTATAAGTCTAGAAGTAAGGTCGCAAATGTAAGGTAACTGTAATAGTAATGTAATAGTAACTGTAATAGTCTTAAGCACTGGCGGCTTAAGACTTAACTTCACACATTATTTAGATGTGCGTTAAAGCTCTATTTACAGTATAAAACTGGCGTCTCGTGCCCTCGAAACAGGTGAAGTGCTGTACAGTAAAAGATACGGGTACTTCATCTGTTTCGTGGGCACGAGCCGCCAGTGGTAAATAGCAGGGAAGAACAGGGCATTCTGACAGATTTCTTTCCTGACTGATTATTTCTCTCTCTTCCTGTCTCTTTGTCTGATCACTTTCCTCTTGGGTCATTTTAACTATCATTCTTTATCACTGGTTGATTAATTCATCATTCATATCTTTGACACACATACACTCTGTTTATCTCTCTCTTCTCTTTTTCTCTCTCTATTTATCTTCTTGTTCTTACACATTTTGCTTTGTCTCACTTCTATTCTTATTTTGTCCTTCTCACTTACTATGGCACTGCATTTCTCTTTTGTACAGCTTGTTCTCCTCATTATTGCTCATTCTCTACCTCTTATCCTTCTTCTCATTCTTCTTATTTCTCATTCTCTATCTCTATTTCTCTTCTTATTTCTCATTCTCTCTCTCTATCCTTGTTCTCATTTTCTTCTTATTTCTAATTCTTCATCTCTTATCCTTCTACTCCTTCTTCCCCCTTCTATGCTCATTCCCTTCTTTATAATTATATCTTCCATTCATTCTCTCTTATTATTTTGTCTTCTCTCTCTATCTATCTCTCTGATTTTTCTCCCTTCCATGATTTCGTCTCTCACTCCCTCTTGTTATTCTCCTCCTAGAAGAAAACTCCAGATTATCTCTCTTCGTTCATCCTTTTCTACTTTGACCGTCTCTTCTGGTTCACTGCACTCTGTTTGGAAATGTTATGAGCCACTAATGAGGTGTGTTGTCAAAGTATAGTCTCTCCAAGCAAAGAAGACATTCTGGCGAGATGGAAAAATGACTCCAGCTCGCTCAATATTTGTTCAAAAACTATCAATTTGGTCTCCAACTGTAGGAAGATTCTGTTGTATAATTCGAAACAAAATTTATAATTTTTGAACAAATATTGACCAAGCCCGAGTCATTTTTCCATCTTGCCAGAATGTCTTCTTTGCTTGGACAGACTAGAGCTCGTTCATATTTCTTTTCGGAACTCAGCTTTCATTATTGAATCTGTTTATTTATCCAGTAATTATTATCCTTTTTCATTCATGATAGATGTCTACATTAAAAAAAAATGGGAGTAGATTGATATTGTAGCTGGAATAAGATGAAATGATGATCAGTTAGGAGCTCATGTTAATTTTTCACTTAATAACTTTATCTCATAGCAGAACAATTTTTTTTGAGAAAAAAATTATTTTTTATTTATGTAAAGAGCATGTGAAGAAGTAGTATTTTGTCATGCAAACCTTTATATTAGGAATCATAATTTAAAATTTGTTCCGGCAGCTGGCGGTCGGAAAGAGTGCATTTCAAATGCAATTCTACGATAGCTTAAACCATATGACTTATAATGAGCTATTCAGGGTATGAATTCAAAAGTGCCGTTTTTGTAAAACCCATGAGAACACCATTTTTGGCAAATTATAAGCCATTTTCTCCGCCATTTTTATTTGATTTTTTTCGTTGATGGCTCAAATTGTAGGGCATAATAGGGGTATTATACACACCAATTTTCAAAACGATCAAGTTATTGGTCGATTTGTGGTGATTTTTCTAAACTTTCATCCCCTAATTTCAACCCCTACCCTTGAACCAATATGGCTGGTTAACAAACTAGACCGAGATATTAACATTAATGATTTTTGTGCAAAATTTGGTCGCTCTCCGACAAGCCCTTCGGGAGTTATCGTGTTCACAAGAATCTGTACATCTATAAATATATATATAGAGATATATGAATTTGAACAGACATCAATTTCGTATTCTAGTGGCTCGGAAACGTGTGAAAAATACATCACAACATTAATTTTCGATTGTCAGGGCAAGACCAATAGTGCGTTTTTCGAATGAAATGCACTAAAAGGAAAATTCGTATAATATAAAGACAATTAATTCTATCATTGAGATTCATTCTCGTTAGGTGAACTTTGTTGCATTAATTCCAATAGAAGACTTCATTCCCAAACGGTTAGATTAAAGAGTCATGAATATATCAAATTTACTTATTTTTTATTTTTTTTATCGCGAATGATGCCCATATAAGCATCTTAGCTTGTGCGTGGGTAATGGATATTGAGTGCGAAGGTGATTGATGAGGTGAAAAACAGCCATGCCACTGGGACTCGAACCCAGACTTGGCAGTGCTAGCGGACTGAAGGTTGGTTGTGACGCCCCAGCCCACTGCGCCAACCAGGCCTGCCTAATTTGATCTCATCCCCTTATATTGCACGAGTATATGCTAATAATTGTCTTTATCAGTTTCTCAAGTACGAAAATGCAATTTGAATAGAGCTATCCACTCTATTGGAATCGGATATACTAACCATACCAATTTATTTGCAGCAAATTATCCAGGTTGAAAAACCCCAGCAGAAGCTGAAAATTGCATTTGTAAATATAATAGTATTATTTCAAAATTTTGTAAAATTGTTTAAATATGCAATAAACGGGTTATTTATTTATTGATTTATCCAGGGTGAGACTAGGTTGATTTGGTTCACTAGGTGAAGGGTACTATATTCCAATTTTTTGAGAACATGCAGCATGGAACCACCTCTCATCACACTGTATAGTCTTTACAAGCAGAGAATACATTCCGGAAAATGGGAAAATGACTCCAGCTCGGTCAATATCGATTCAAAAATTATTAATTTGGTTTCAAATTATAGATTAGAATGTTTCCTACGATTTGAAACCAAATTGTTCATTTCTGAATCAATATTGACCGAGCTGGAGTCGTTTTTCCATCTTGCCAGAATGTCTTCTTTGCTTGGACAGATTATTCATCAGAGCATGAAATCATATTAATGAACAGATTGTCTAGCCCAGAGTCCTAGAGTTGACTATACCTATAGTAAAAGACTATATCAACCTATGAGAAGACGTCCGTCCTTATAACTATGATTATAATTATAACTATAGTGTGTTATAGTGCCTTTAGAAACTCAATGACGTTCAATCTACATCTATACTCATGAACACCAGCTCTCTTGCTTGGCTCAAAAACCGCACACGTCAGCATAATCAGCCTAGTTAGCTCCTTCAGACCTCTCTTCAAAGTAGTCAGGTCTATACGTCCACAAGCTATATCTGGTTATATGCCTAGATCGAAGTTCGAATCAGAACAATGATATCAGCTAGAATATCATCTGAAAAAGTTATAATTCATCTAGTTCACCAGATAAACTATTCAAAATTGAAAGACAAAAAAATATTCTGAAAAAAGATTAACTCAAAATCGAGATACCTTGTTCGATTGCTACCCCATTATCAATCTCTGGTAAACACTGGCGATTGGTGCTCACTAAACAGGTGAAGTGCTGTACAGTTAAAGATAGGGGCACTTCACCTGTCTCAACGGGACGAGCCGACAGTGCTGGTAAACTAGAACTCAAGAGTAGAGAGCAGCAGTATTAATATTGTCTGTCCAAGCGGGAAAGACTTTCTGGAAACATGGGAAAATGACTCCAGGTCGGTCAATATTGGTTCAAAAGTGCCGATCAGATCGTGTTCTACAATTTGAGACTGGATTTATAATTTTTGAACCAAGGTGGAGTCATTCTCCCATCTTCCTTGCTTGGACAGACTACGTACTGTCTAGCAGCGCTATTGGTAGTTACTTCAACCAATCACAGTGAACGTCTGCCATTGGCCTAGACAAGCCCCTCCCCGATTAGCGGTTCGTACAAACGATGCCAAATGGCGATTCGAACATCAAACACAATTATATATATATATATTGGTTAGAAAGACTTACGGAATGGATAGTGAAATGTTACGAGATAATGGGAAAACAATGGAATAAGATGATATACTTAAATTAAATAAATTAAACTTTAAACTTAAGGCTATTCGAAATAATTGATGAAATAAATGAAAATCAAATACCCTTTTTAAAAAACTTAAAAATTATTATTCCACAATAACGTGGTATAATAATTAATGGAAAATAATTGTGGAATAGTAATTTTAAAGTTGTTTTTTTAAGGGTATTTGATTTGCATTTAATTTATCAATTATTTCAATGTGGGATAATAATTTCAAAGTTTTTTAAAAAGGGTATTCGATTGTCATTTAATTTATCAATAATATACTTAGATATAGTGATAGTAGCCTACAACAAATAACGTCAAAACTTTATTCATGATATTGTACTGGGTAAACTGAATCTGGTTCTTCAAACATAACTATGAATTACATTCTGTTAGTCTAGTTACTAGTACTTCAAAGTATCGAGAATGTTGAGACAAATTCAAAAACTCAACATTATAATTTCCATATAACTTGTGAATATTTGTGAGTATAGGATTCTCTGTTGGTTCGATATATAGCCTAAAGCCGCGTATCGACAGTCCGAGGCATGTGCCACGAATGCCTCGCAGTACAGTCTGGTGACGCAAAAAAGTATAAACTCATGGCTGAGACATATGTGTGAATATAATCTGCAATAATCAAAAATAATTATAATTATAGTATAGTATATAATTATAATTATAGTATAGTATATAATTATAATAAAAATAATTACGTATAATAAAAAATCTGCATTTTTTGTAACCAAAAATGCGAGCACACGAACAAATTGACTAGCGCCATCAAGCGGGAGACAAAGCAACTAAGCTCTGACAATTGATAATTTGGACTTTGGAGGTTAGTTTGTGCTAAATTAGTAGATAAAAATTTAAGGCAATGTTTATTATTTATATATTGCCTATTAGAACCTTCTGCACCCAAATAGAATTCTCAATCACAAAAATGCATAGGAATAGGGTACAATTTTGAGGTTATAGTTTGTAGAATTGTTCGTTGTGCGTTGCGAGGCAACAGGCTCTGCTCGCTGCGAATTGTGTGCCGCGTTTGCCTGGCTGCTAGCAAACCCGGTATCGACTTTATTAGCGGTATCGACTTTATTAGTATCGACCTACAGAGGCTTTACTCCAGTCTCCAGCTCGGTCAATATTGGTTCAAAAATGATTGATTTGGTCTTAAATTGAAGATCGAAATGTTAATTGAGACCAGATCAATAATGTTTGAACCAATATTGACCGAGCTGGAGACTGGAGTAGATAGTAGACTAGTAGTAGTAGCAAGACTCTTTTTTGCGTGAACAGACTGTACCTTGAGGCATTCGCGGCACATGCCTCGGACTGTCGATACGCGGCTTAAGAGTGTTCACATTCATACTGTCAGTTCGTACTGATATCAGTATTGAATTTTATAGATAAAAACTAAATTAAGAACTTGCAGTGTATTTGAAGCTCAAAGACGGAAGTACACAGTTAAATCGCAATAAGGCCCAGTCGGACTCTTGATCACAAATATTGAATAAGAGTCGCGTTTTGGACCAATCAAATCAGGTCTGCAATTAATCAAAACAAACTTATTCCTAATTTGCTATTTCAGTCTATTTCAACTCCATGTTATATCCTAAGCAAAAAGTCAAGAGTGATCAGAATGTTGTAAATTTATTAAAATTCATGATATTTCACTCTTTCCAATCTCACTTCTTTCTCTTTAGTCTCTCTTCTCTCTCAAGCCTTTCTCATCTTTTTTCTCTTTCTTCATTGAAGGGGCTTCAATCTTTCTTAAAGCATCTCTCAGTATCTCTCTCTTTCTATCACTTTAATCTCTCCCGACATGATGTGTGAGTCTGCAGCATTGGCGGCACGTGCCCACAAAACAGGTGAAGTGCCCGTATATTTTACTATACAGCACTTCATCTGTTTCTTCCGTCAGTGGCCTGTAGTCTATGCATGCACCAGCTATATGAGATGATATTATTCTGACAGACATAGAGCAGCGTACTGAAGCAATCAGTGGAATATTAATCAGAGATGGCATGCGTTTCCGAGCCTATTTCCAAACATCGTCCATCTTCTTCGATTACTGATCGGAGCGGTACCGTACTGCTTTCACTGTAATAATTTTTTGTACAAGGTCAAGTAGTTGTATTCTGTCCAAGCAAAGAAGACATTCTGGCGAGATGGGAAAATATCTCAAGCTCATTCGATATCTTCTTCTTCTTCTTCTTCTTCTTCTTCTTCTTCTTCTTCTTCTTCTTCTTCTTCTTCTTCTTCTTCTTCTTCTTCTTCTTCTTCTTCTTCTTCTTCTTCTGCCTTTCTGTCAGGGGGGACACATCGGTCAATATTGGTATAAAAAATTATGAATCTGGTCTCAAGTTGTAGTAAAAATTCTGTTCTACAATTTGAGCACAAATCTATAAATTTTTGAATGATATTGACCAATCTGGAGTCATTTTCCATCTTTCTAGAACGTCTTCTTGGCTTAGACCGTAGATATATTAT
Organism: Sogatella furcifera; assembly: GCA_017141385.1. NCBI lineage: Eukaryota > Metazoa > Arthropoda > Insecta > Hemiptera > Delphacidae > Sogatella > Sogatella furcifera. Next base: position 2,800,308 of record CM029547.1, on the reverse strand, counting down.
TCTATACTATTTTGTATAGTTAGTCTATGGCTTAGACAGACTGACTATAGTCTGTCCAAGCGAAGAAGAACCTCTGCCAAGATGGGAAAATCACTCCAGCTCGGTCAATATTGGTTCAAAAATTATAAACCTGGTCTCAAATTGTAGTAAAAACACTGATCTACAATTGTTGAACCAATATTGACGGAACTCGAGTGATTTTCCCTTCTTGCCAGAATGTCTTCTTGGCTTGGACAGACTAGTACAGCTTGCTTTCTTCCACTATTACAGACGCTAAAAGAAGTGGCGGATGATTTACATCCGTTTATCATACTCAGCTCTGTCTGGACAGTCTGGAAGTGCTCTACAAGAGCGAGCCGGTGCAGCTAAGGACGTTCTCGACACGGAACGCTCTTTAATACCGTTCGCCGACTGTCCTGACGAAGCTGAGCTTTAATAACAGTCAATCGCCAACCGCTAGATTCGTTGGCTTCTGCTATATAACTGTTTATACTCTGGGATAAACAGAGATGATAAACAGTTTCTCTTGATTCATTGAGCTTTAAATCAGTTGCTAAATTTAAACATGATCTATGCTTAATTCAAGATTCGTTTGTTGTTCATTGTCATAGGGAATGGAAACAAAATACAGTACTTCAACAATTATTTTTTGCAGACTAAATTTTGAAATCTGCAGTTTCTCTTGTTAAAATAATAAATAATGTTTTAAAAATGTAAAATAAAATCAACTAGAAATAGTTTACAACTTTACATGCTGACGAAGGCGAATTAGTTGAAGCTTACGCCAAAATTTTGGGCGGTTTCGTCTGCCTTTTGTACTTGATGTAACCTACTAACAACATTAATTTATTGTCTCGTTTGACTGAGATAACATCTTCTAGACATAGCTTAATAAGAGCGAGCTCCAATTGACTTTTAGGTACTCCTGGATCATGCTTTTGAAATGAAAAGAAACAAACAGGGTGTTTCAGGAGGAATGTGCAATACTTCTCGGGATGAACCCTTACACCAAGTGGACAAAAAAGATACATGGGACCAACCCCCAAAGACGCTCTGTTACCGATATTACAATGGCGGAAAATTGAGATTTTTCAAAACATATTAATTTTTCTAATTGTTTAGAGGTTTGTTATTGTTTTTCTAATTGTTCTCAGGTTCTAAAATTATCAATTCCTATGTAAAATTAGCTGAGGAATTCAATGAAATCAGTTTGTAACTTCAACGGTTATTAAAATAATTGGAAAAATATTCTAAAAACGGCATTTTTTAACAATAAGTGTTATAACTTAGTAAGGAATAATAAATTTGTATTTTTTATTAATGGAAGTTGAAGAGAGTCGGATTCTGAAGAATAGGTTGAATGGCGGCGATTGTGTAAATCTTACCCAAATCTCATAAATAGCGATCGAAAATCGTAAAATTGACAAAACATAGCACAAGTGATAAATTTGTGTATAGTAGTAAAATTCATATGCTTTGAAAAATCTCAATTTTCCGCCATTGTTATCTCGGTAACAAAGCGTTTTGGGGGATGATCCCATGGAACTTCTTTGTCTACTTGATGTAAGGAATCAGCCTGAGAAGTATTGCACATTCCTCCTGAAACACCCTGTATAGGTATGCTTTACATCAGTTATTACTGTAGTAGGTTACATCACATATAAGAGGCAGACGATACCGCCCAACTATTAGGCATCAGCTATATAATAGCATAATACATAGCTGAAATTTTGACAAACAAGCTCAAAAAATACAAACTAATTTTTATAATAATTTTGTACTTGCGATTATAGAGTTTCCACCACTATAAAAGACTTACTGAATTTAGAATTTCTTGTCACTGTCTAAGGCAGGTATTACACGATAATATTTCTATGATCATAGTTGATCATATGGAAAGAGACAAAAATATGATTTCGTATTTTCATCTCTTTCCATATGATCAACTATGATCATAGAACTATTATCGTGTAATACCGGCCTAACCCAATGTTATTCTCTCAACTTCTCTGTATAATTGAAGATTGAAGAATTGTGAAAAACATAAACATGACTTGTTTACTTACTATACTGGAACATGCAGCTTATTTATAAATTGTTGACCCTAACATTCCGTTACTGACGGTGATAAAAACTAGACATCTGTTCAGGTTTCCTGCACATTCTACATACTTTCTTCCAAGTATTATCTATTTATCATTCTTCCCTTCTCCTTAGACATCTTCTTTCTTCTTATATTTTCTTCGCACTTGTTATTCTACTCCTTATTCTTCTCTTCATCTTTCATTAAGAATGCCAATTTCTTTTTGAGTAAGAGAATATGATTCAAGTAATACCAAAGTACTGTACTGCGACTGTGAAGACAAATACAGATAACAGTTTTTTTTAAATAGACTATCTTGCTCGGAATGCCTTTGCGATAACTAAGTAGCTCCACATACTCCTTGTGAAATTTAAATTTATTCTCCTTCTTCTTTCTTCTTTTTCTTCTTCTTCTTCTTCTTTTTCTTCTCCTTGGTTGAATGTTAACGGGAGAGATGTCTCTCAACATCCTTCTCCAAGTTTGGACATTCATATGTCTAAACTCCGCCATTTTGAGTAGATTCAGCACAAATTCATAATTACCGTTTGCTTATAGAATCCTATATCTGATTCATTTTGTAAATTTTCATAGTTTGTATACAGGATGTTCCAGGAGGAATGTCCAATACTTCTCAGGCTGATTCCTTACACCAAGTAGACAAAAAAGTTCCATGGGACCAACCCCCAAAAACGCTTTGTTACCGAGATAACAATGGCGGAAAATTGAGATTTTTCAAAATATATTTATTTTTCTAATTTTTTAGAGGCTTTAGTGAGGATCTAAAATGATCAATTTCTATGTATAATTAGCTGAGGAATTCAATGATACCAGTTCCAAGTTTGTAACTTCAACGGTTTTTGAGATAATTGGAAAATATGCTAGGAAACGCCATTTTTTTAACAATAAGGGTTATAACTGGAAAAGGAATCATAAAATTGTATTTTTCATTGATGGAAGTTGAAGAGAGTCGGATTCTGAAGAAAAAATTTAATGGCGGCGATTGTGTAAATCTTACCCAAATTTCAGAAATTGCGATCAAAAATCGCAAAATCGCTACTAAACACAAATTTATCACTTGTGCTATGTTTTGTCAATTTTACGATTTTTGATCGCAATTTCTGAGATTTGGGTAAGATTTACAGAATCTCCGCCATTAAACTTTTTCTTCAGAATCCGACTCTGTATCAACGATTTCGGCCCCCACATCCATGATGTGATTTTCCATTCTTGATTTTCTTAAATGGTATTCCCATGCGATCATTTTGACACCAATAAATTTGTTTTTGAATGGAAACTAACAAATTCATGATATTTTAAAAATCGTTCATCTTTACTGCCGCACCCGGTATTATGTAATCTACATGAATAAAGTGATTGAATCTGAATCTGAATCCTCCACCACCTCTTTTGATAAATCCTTGAGAATAATTATTTGGCTATTAATATCAGGCTTCGGCCGGTATTACACGATAACATTTCTATTATCATAGTTGATCATATGGAAAAAGATGAGGATATGATTTCGTATTTCCATCTTTTTCCTTATTATGATCAGAACTGATATGATCATAGAACTATTATCGTGTAATACCGGCCTTACAGGATTTATTATTCATACAGGCTTATTACAATTTTAAAAAGAAGCTTGTTATTGAAACTGGCTCATAGGATAAAAAAGAATAACTTTCATGATAATTCATATCAGTATTATTCATGTCCACTAGACACTCCTCACCCAAGAATTAATAATTTCTCTATCTCAAATAATAATCTGACTCGAGATGAGCTGACGCAAACGTTTCATTACACGTTTGAAAACGACGGATGCGTCAATCGCCTCCTGCCAGCTCTGAATCACATATCTCATCTGAATTATTATTCCCTTCTGTAGGTATGGTCTGTCCAAGCAAAGAAGACCCTCTGGCAAGATGGGAAAATGACTCAAGCTCGGTCAATATTTGTTCAAAGATTATCAATTTGATTCCAAATAGTGGGAAACATTTTGACCTAGAATAAGGACTACATTTATAATTTTTGAACAAATATTGACAAAGCTGGAGTCATTCTCCCATCTTGCCAGAGGGTCTTCTTTGCTTGTATACTAGATAGGCTATAGTAGGTCCTATATTGCCTGGTATTCAAACACTCCAAGCCTTTTATGACTATAGTCCGACCAAGCAAAGAAGAGCCTCTGGCAAGATGGGAAAATGACTCCATATTGGTCAATATAGTCAATAGGTCAATTGGTCCAATAGTAAATGAAATTGTTTCCTACAATTTGAGATGAAATTGATAATTTTTGAAGCAATATTGACCGAGCTGGAGTCATTTTCCCATCATGCCAGAAGCTCTTCTTTGCTTGGCCATACTATACTCCTGCATTGTACTATATGGAATATGGATTTTTAGAACATATTTCACTTGTATATTATTTGTTGAACGATTGTTTATTGGTATTGCAATATTCCAGAATCAGGCTACAGATGACATTAAGAAAAATTCACTCCAGCAGCTGGCAGTCGGAAAGAGTGCATTTCAAATGCAATTCTATGATAGCTCAAATCATGTGACTTATAATGAGCTATTCAGGGTATGAATTCAAAAGTGCCGTTTTCGAAAAACCATTTTTGGCATATTATTCGCCATTTTCTCCGCCATTTTTGATTGGATTTTTTTCGTTGATGGCTCAAATTGTAGGGCATGATAAGGGTATTATACACACCAATTTTCAAAACGATCAAGTTATTGGTCGATTTGTAGTGATTTTTCAAAACTTTCATCCCCTAATTTCACCCTCTACCCTTGGACCAATGTGGCTGGTTAACGAACTTGACCGAGATATTAGCACTAATGATTTTTGTGCAAAATTTGATCGCTCTCCGACAAGCCCTTCGAGAGTTATCGTATTCACAAGAATCTGTACATATATAAATATACCTATATCTATAAAAGCGAAATGGCACTGACTGACTGACTGACTGATTCATTCATTCATCACCAGAACTAAAAATCCACTGAACCGAATGCGTTCAAATTTGGCAGGCATGTTCAGTTGGATGTTTAGACGCGCGCTAAGAACGGATTTTAAAAACTTTTCAAGGATACGCCTAATATTTTAGTTTTTCTATAGTTTTTCGGCGTTTTCTTCATTTTTTCGAGAACCAATCGGTAGAAAATGTTGATATTTGATAGGCAGGTTCAGATAAGGTCTAGAAATGTTGTGTTAGAATTTTTTTGAATTCCGTTCAAGATTACGCCAGTTATCAGTTTTTTAACTTGTAGATGTATTGTGGGTTGCATATCTTCCGCCTTGATACGACTTATCCTCACTGTAAATTCAATGGTTCAGGGAGATTATAGATGAACTAATTTGGAAGATATTGAATCAAATTTCAAACTATGTCCGATATACTTCTCGAGGTTACGCTCAATATCAGCGTTTTACTATTTTTCAGAATTTTCGGATTTTGTCTTGGATTTTTCGAGAATAAATTGTTAGAAAATGTTGAGATTTGGTAAACGGCTCCAGATCATGTCTATAGAAATACTGTGTTCAATAAATTTAGAATCCCTTTCTCAACGGAATTTGCAGGCGAGCGAAGCGAGCCTGTTTCACCCAGCTTACACTGCCAGAGCTTATGCAGGCGAGGGAATCGAGCCTGGTGACTCATTGACACTGCTGATACTGTCGGGGGTCCAGGGGGCGGAGCCCCCTGGCTAGGCGGAGAAGGCGAGCGAAGTGAGCCTGCTGGCTAGTATATAAATATATATATAGAGATATATGAATTTGAACGGACATCAAATTCGTGTTCTATGGGCTGGGAAACGTGTAAAAAATATATCACATCATTAATTTTTTGTTTGTCAGGGCAAGACCAATCGTGCATTTTTCGAATGAAATGCACTAAAAATAGGGCGGTTCCATCTGCACCTTGTTCGCTCTAACAGCTGATTTTTTCAATAAGAGGTACGCCTGAATGATGTGTATTAAATCAAAAAGACAATAGATGCTTCAAATCAGCTGTTAGTGGCCTACATCACGTACAAGAGACAGACGAAACCGCCGTACATTTTGGTGTCAGCTATACACCGAATGGATTCATGTAACATCCGAATTGATGCATTCAACAAATTGAACAATCAAATGGTAATCATTTTCATCGATACATTTTTTCGTTAGAATGATTTATCACCTCGTGTATCTTATTTTGAAAAGATGTATGGTATCTGGTAGAGCAATGGAGACATTCTGGGAAGTTTGGGAATGATTCCAGTTTGATCAATATTGCTTCAAAAAGTATAAATTCTGTCTCAAATAGAAGGAAACATCCTGCTCTACAATTTCAGACTAGAATAATATTTTCCAAACCAATATTGACCGAGCGGGAGTTATTCCCCATCTTGCCAGAATGTCTTCTTGGCTTGACCAGATTAGCCTATATCTTCGTGTAGACACCTCCACAAGGTGTATCTAGTTACATCTTATATAACCTTTATTATGCATAAGTTGTTGATTTAGATTGTATTGAATTGATGAAAACATGATATTATAATTTATTTATTGATTATTTATAGTATTTGGTTGATAATCCAAATAACAAAGTTCTTCTGAAGTTTTTTAATTAGTTTTTTTATTGAAGACTTTTCAATAACTCTTCAGACATTTTAAAATATTTTTGGAAGTGAGAAATTTTAATTCTAAGTGAAAGTGGACATTGTGGATAGACATATAACCTATATCTTAAACCTTCATCATCATCATTCATCCTTTGCTTAAAATACTTGGAAATCAAGTCGCAATTGTGAAGAAAGAATAAAGAATAAAGAAAGACATGAAAATATACTCACTGTGAAACTGAACAGTATAAAAATAGTTTTCAAAGTTTAACACATCAGCCTGAACTGTCATTAAAAAGCCGGCAGTCATCTAACTCATCTACGTACATTTTCCGCATGTCATTCTGTCAAGAAAAATTGAGGAAACAGCCGCTTTTTATCGATAAAATTGCTCCAAAGCCGAAAAAAGTGTAGCCTAACATTCATTGTGGATTTTCTAAATAATAATGTCATTAACAAGGCACATAATATTTTGACAAGTTTGACGATAAAACTATCGGCAAGGTTGACATTGAAAGTCATGCACTGCTAAAACCACTGACGGCTCGTGCCCATGAAACAGGTGAAGTGCTGTACAGAAAAAGATACGGGCACTTCACCT